>JAOTQJ010112397.1:0-92838 GCA_025642045.1 Solanum sejunctum | reverse complement strand
CCATTTTGCTTTATTCCATCATACTCCAAGGCCAAAAAATAGTCAATCTTTGGCTCCATCCGAGATTGATGGAAATAAATGTACTTAAACATCATTTTCAAAAAATTTCAAACATATACGTCAAAATCATCCAAACATGTTATCATGGACATGTATGCATGCAAAAATGACATGGGGCTAAAATTCAATGCTTGAAGTCACAGATAGGACTTAATTTGTTATCTTAAGCTTGAATGGAGTAAAAGAGGTATGGATATCACTTCTTCATGTCTGCTCTGGCTCCCCAAGGGACACTTTCGACTTGATGATTCTTCCTCAACCTCCCTCCTAATAAGCCTTATTTTCTCTATCGCATCCCTTTACCAAGTTAGGTCCAATTAAAACCATCCTATCAATAAATCTCCTTAAATTTACAACATTAAGCACACACAACCTACCTTGGTACCTAAGGACACCATCTCCCTCTTGGGAGACAACCTCTACTTTATCATCCTTCGCCAAAGCCCTCAATTCTAGCAAGGCAGTGTCAAGATCTTGTTCTGAATTAACTTCCTTAATCAAAGAAGATTAGGAATCACCAACACCCCTGCACCACCATTTCAACTTCGCCCAACCTAACCTCAAACTTAGATAATCAATGAACTTCTCTAGCCACCTCCTTGTTATCCCAACTTCACACTTTTCATATTTAACAAGCAACCTCTTATCCCTCAAGATTTGCATCATCACCCTAAAGTGATTCTCTAGATCTTCTTCACTTCGGAAATAAATCAATATATCATCACTAAAACCACCACAAACATATTAAAGTAGGCTTTAAAGATCCTATTCAAGAGATCTTTAAACATACACGGTGTATTAGACAAGCAAAAAGACATTACCACAAATCAAAATGCTCATTCCTAGTCTAACAAGCCATTTGGGGATATCATATTCTCTCAACCTCACTTGATGGTACCTGGACAACAAATCCATCTTAGAAAAATGACTAGCCCCTATCGGGAAGGATATCAAGAACTCAGTGACCACCGGAACCGACTCAATAGGAATGACTTTAGACTTAACATCCCTAACCATTACGAAATTTTAAATGCAACCATTAGAGATCAATTTGGGCATTAAGACAAAAAATGGACCTACCCTTAACTACCACTTCACAACCTATCGCTCAAGTATGGGTTCATTAGGGAAATGAAATCCAACTTTACGGGTTCTACAATCAATGGAAGCATGATATGCATGTAACCAATCCACCCCAAGAATAATCTTAAAACCCACCATGCCATGTTCAAAAAAATCATAAGACAAGAGTTTATGCTTAAAACGCCCCAAAGAGTGCCTGAAAATGTGCCTCAGAAATGCCCATATTCGTAATCTCCATATATCTCAAAATTCATGTGTGATATGGAAAATGTAACTTCATATTCGTGATCAAGAGACAAAATTGAGTGGGAAATGGGTCTAATCCCAATTTTAGAGCAACTATATCAAAATTTAATTTTTCAAAAATTATGAAAAATAGAATCGATCTGTGCCCCTGGTGCGACGCGACCAGGGCACGGACCTGTATTTTTGTTGGCCAGTTTTTGTTACGGTCCAAGGCTTTGAGGCATCTAGTCTAAGCCTTTAAATGAGTAAAAACACCTATACATAGGCATTTTTCAATCCCATATCATACAAGATATTCTCAAAGATTCTCTCTAACACTTAAACAAACATTTCACCCAAATTCTAGCATTCCAAACTCACTCAAGATCTAAGGATTTCATTCAAGCTTCCACTTTTCAATCAAATCTTCATCAAGGAACTTTCCAAAGTTGGGTATGTGGGTTTCAACTATTGGTTCCTTTCACCCATAGTGCCCAACCTTTCTTTTAAATAAATTGCATATTCTAAGTTGATTTACTTATGGGTCTTACTTATTATGAATTTGGGAATAAACTATGTTGGTGTTTCATAAAATTGTGTCTGTCTAAGCATGTTTTGAGATATAAATGCATGATCCATTATGTGATTTAGTGAGGGGTTATGATGTAACTTGCATGAGTGTATTACCAAGTGTTGGTGGGTTGATTTATATTAAGTTTTATCACCTAATTTCACTCTTGAATTGCACGATTTTAAATTAGTGTGGCACACCCACCAAG
Organism: Solanum sejunctum; assembly: GCA_025642045.1. Lineage (NCBI taxonomy): Eukaryota > Viridiplantae > Streptophyta > Magnoliopsida > Solanales > Solanaceae > Solanum > Solanum sejunctum. The sequence goes on along the minus strand of JAOTQJ010112397.1, from coordinate 90,691 downwards.
TATTTGATAAAATGTTCAGTTTAGGACTCTTGTGTTATTGATGATCTATTGCATAACCTATGTGTCAAGTGACTATATGATGATGAAATGAATATATTTGTGTGTTGATTTCATGAAAAGTATCTATAGTGTTGCAAGTGACCACACCTTGTTGAGGGGGTGCTATGCCTTGATCACCTTGTCGGGGCGTCCTAGGACCATATTACCATGTTGAGGGGTATATACTTTGACTAACTTGTGTGGAGGGGGGGTACAAGTCCTGTACTACCATGTTGAAGGGTAATACCTTGATTACCTTGTCGAGGGTGCTAGGTCAGTACTACCAACTGAGGGGTAGATACCTCAATCACCTTCCAAGGGGGTGCTAGGCCTTAGATTCCAAGTATTAGATGCTTGGTATATGATGATGGTCTCTTCCTATGCATTTACTATGTTCTATATAAGCATATTTTACTTTGAGCATTGATCATGCATGCGATATTATTATAATGCTTCCTACTGCCTATGTATATGCATTTTTACTGTGTTGCTTATCTCTTGTGATATTTCATCCTACATACTTAGTACATTCAAATGTATTAGTGCATACTCTATCCCTACATGATGTTACCATGTAAAGACCGGAGCTCCACTTGATCCTTCTCCTCCATGTGGCTAGTACTATATCTTTAAGCTAGTTTGGTAAGTCCTTAACTCTGAGGACAATAGCTATTGATCCTATATTATGTAAAGAGTCTTTTCTTTAGTTAGACACTAATGAGTACGAGAGTGATCCCAGAAAGTTGTCTTGGCCCCCGCTCAATCTATAGAGGTGTATTTATGATTTGAGCTTTAACTCCTTTAATGATTTATGCTATGAAAGACTTCCCTTAGTTCCTTTATCCTTATTTATATTCTCTTATTTTTGTTTAATTGCTTTCGCGACTAGAGATGTCTAAATGATATGCTAAGAGGCATGTTTGGGGTCCCTTTGGATTCCCATTCGCCGTGTCACGTGTTGGCCCTAGGCTTGGACTCTGACAAACTTGGTATCAGAGCACTAAGTTGTTAGTGGTCCTTGACATACAACATATTGTATCGATTATAGTCATATTCATGGTTATGAAGTGCACCACAACTATGAGTACGAGACTATTAGGCATTTTTGAAAATGTTTCCCTTCTTCTTGATCAATGTTATGCTATAAAAGTTAAAGGTAAGGATTTTTCCAAATGAATGTTCTTTTCTATGCTATATCATGCCTATCCTGAGAGGAAGAAGAGCCTATACACCCGAAGAACAACCGACTCATGAAGAGTTTCAGGATGCTATTGCCATATTAGCTAAAGCTATGACTAATCAAATCAACCAACGGGCCCAAGCCTCTCATGTTCCTACTCCAACATCTAGGGTAAGGGATTTCATACAAATGAACCCACCAGAGTTTCATGGATCTAAAGTGGATGAGGACCCTCAAGAATTTATTGATGAGGTGTAGAAAGTGTTATCTATCATGGGTGTTAGATTGAAGGAGAAAGCAGAGTTGGCGGCCTACCAATATAGTTTGCTCAATCGAAGGAGGAGAAGGGAAACAACAATGTGATCCTTTGGGAGGAGTTTATATCGGCATTTGAATAAAGGTATATGAGTGTGAGGGAGTATGCACTCAATTTCAACCAACTCTCTAAATATGCTCCACAATTGGTGGCTGGACCAAGGTCTAGAATGAACAAGTTTGTGATGGATGTATCTAATTTGGTGAATGAGGAGTGTTGTGCTACCATATTGATAGGTGACTTATCCAGCCTCATAACTTATGCCAAGCAATTGGAGGGGGGAAAAGTTGAGAAACAAAAGAAGTGGTGAGTCTAAGAGGGCTCATTTTGAAGGAAGGTTTCAAGTCCCAAGGGTGGCCGGTTTCATCAAGGCTAATTGTTTTTAGATTCTCCTAATAAAAGTTTTGCAAATGACAACTCAAGGCCTCAAGGGGGTGGTGCTGTAGTGCCTAATGCTATGTGCTAAGATGTGGTAGAGGCCATAACGACCCATGTTTGAGGGACACTAATGGATTTTATAGTTGTGGAGAAGTGGGTCACAAGAAGATTGATTGTCCTCAAAATCAAAATAGGGGTAGAGATGGTCGTCCATAAAGCTGCGGGTGCAAATGAAGTTCCTTTAGGAAAGAAAGGTCAACAAGGTGGTACCCCAAGACACAATCAATTCTATGCTCTTTATGGAAGGCAAAGGGTAGATGAGATGCTCGATGTCATTATCAGTATGTTAAAAGTCTTTGGTGATGTGTGTGCATTGATAAACTCGGGTGCTACTCTTTCTTTTGTTATTCCATTTGTTGCCAAAATAGTTCCTATTTAAGCCAAATTCTTGTGTGAGCCATATGAGTGTTTACTCCCATTAGTGCATCAATTGTTTCTACAAGGGTCTATAGAAATTATCCCATTTTCATTTTGTATAAACTATTGCCTTGCGATTTTGTTGAGTTGGATATGGTGGATTTTGATGTCATTCGTGGGATGGACTGGTTGTATGCATATTATGCCTTTATTGATTGTAGAGCCTATAGGGTTAAGTTTTAATTCCCTAATGAACCATCCTTGAGTGGGAGAGTCTTGATGTGGTGGTCAAGGGTAGGTTTATTTCTTGCATTAAAACCCAAAATTTAATTTCTAAAAAATGCCTCTATCATCTTGTGACGGTTAGGGATGTTGAGTCTAAAATCCTTCATATAGAGTCGGTTCTGGTGGTTAATAAGTTCCTTGATGTCTTTCCTAATGAGCTTTTTGGTGTTTCTCCAGAAAGGGAAATAGATTTTGGCATAGATGTCCTTCCTAATACCCAAATTATTTCCATTCCCCCTTACTGTATGGTCTCGATGGAGTTGAAAGAACAATTGAGAGATTTGTTTAGGCCTAGCCAATCACCTTAGGGTGCACTAGTGTTGTTTGTGAAGAAGAAGGATAGTTCTGTTAGAATATGTATTGACTTCCAGCAGCTTAATAGAGTCACTATCAAGAATAAGTATCCTCTACCAAAGATAGATGATCTTTTCGACCAACTTCAAGGGGCTAGTCACTTCTCTAAGATTGATCTTCGATCCAGGGATCACCAAGTGAAAGTGACGGAGTGTGCCATTCCCAAGATGACCTTATCGACCAGTTATGGGCACTATGAATTTGTAGTTATATCTTTTGGGTTGACCACTACACTAACTATTTTCATGGATCTTATGAATAAGGTCTTGAAGCCCTACTTTGATTTGTTTGTAGTGGTATTTATTAATGATATCATGATCTATTCCTATAGTGAGGAGGAGTATGAGACTAACTTAACGGGGGTACTACAAGTCTTAAGGGAGGAGAAGTTGTATGCAAAAATAAGATAAATATAAGTTTTGGTTGAAAGAGGTTGCTTTTGTAGGTCATGTGGTATCTGGTGATGGTATAAAGGTGGATCCTAAGAAAATGGAGGTAATTAGTACTTTTCCTAGGCCTTTAACTCCATGACACATTACAAGTTCCTTCGACTTAGTAGGTTATTACCGGAGGTTTGATAATGGGTTCTCTTCTATTGCTTCTCCCATGACTAAGTTGAACCAAGAGAAGGCTAAATTTGTGTAGACCGACGAGTATTAAAAGAGTTTCCATACTTTTAAAGATAAGCTTGTCTTCACTGCTATCTTGTCTCTACTAGAAATCTTGGAAGGATTTCCTGTGTATTGTGATGGATCATGAATTGGTTTGGGTTGCGTTTTGATGCAAAAAGGTAAGGTGATAGCTTATGCCTCTAGATAACTTAAGGCATACAAAAAGAGTTATCCTACATATGATCTTGAGTTGGCCGCCGTGATATTTGCTTTAAAAATTTGGCATCATTATTTGTATATGGTGCAGTTGATTTGTTTATCAATCATAAGAGTCTACAATATGTGTTCATCCAAAAAGATCTCAACTTGATGCAATGAAGGTGGTTATAGATTCTTAAGGATTATGATATGAGTTTGCATTATCCCCCGGTAAGGCCAACATTGCGGCCAGTGCTTTGAGTAGGGTATCTATGGGTAGCCTAGAACATGTTGATGATAGGAGAAAGGAGGTGGCTAGAGAGATTCATCGCTTGGCTAGATTAGGAGTTAGGTTAGAGGAGGTTGATAATGGCGGTATTGCGGTTGTTGATGGCTCAAAATCTTCAATGATTGAGGAGGTGAAGGCAAAGTAAGATGTTGAAGCCACATTGTTAGAATTAAAAGCCTTGGTAAGAGATGGTAAGGTGGAGGTTTTCTCCCAAGGGGGATATGGTGCCCTTAGGTACCAAGGTAGATTGTTTGTACCTTGTGTTGATAACTTAAGAGAGAAGATTCTTGATGAGGTTCGTAATCTTTTCTATTCTACTAACCCAGATTCTACCAAGATGTATAGAGATTTGAGGGAAGTATTTTGGTGGGGTGGTATGAAGAAAGATATTGGTAAGTTTGTGTCCGATCTCAATAATTGCCAACAAGTTAAAACCGAGCATCAAAGGTCTGGTGGCCTAACCCATGATATAGAGATTCCTACTTAGAAGTGGGAGGAATTAACATAGACTTTGTGGTTGGGTTTCCTAAGAATAGAAAGCATTTTGACTCCATTTGGGTTGTAGTTGATAGAATGACAAAGTCATCTCATTTCCTACCTGTGAAGACTACTTATGGTGCCAAAGATTATGATAGACTATACGTTGATGAATTGGTTAGATTGCATGGGGTGCCCTAGTCTACCATATTGAATCGTGGTGCTCAATTCACTTCTAATTTTTGGTGGTCTTTCCAAAAAGGTCTTGGTACTAACGTTAAGCTTAGTAATATCTTTCAGCTTTAAAAGGATGGCTAAGCCAAAAGAACTATTAAAACTCTTGAGGATATGCTTAGATCTTATGTATTGGAGTTTAAGGGTAGTTGGGATAATCATCTTCTACTCATTAAGTTTTCTTACAACAATAGCTATCATTCTAGCGTTGGTGCGACTCCCTTTGAGGATCTTTATGGTACACATTGTAGGTCCTCAGTTAGATGCTTTGAGGTTGGGGAGATGACTTTGTTGGGTCTGGATCTGGTTGTGGAGGCCATGGATAAGGTAAACTTTATAAGAGAAAGATTGAAAATAGTCCAAAGTCATCAAAAGTCCAACGTTGATGTGAGGAGATCCTAATTTTAAGGTTCGTGATTGGGTCTATTTTGAGGTCTCACCCATGAAGGGTGTGGTTCGTTTTGGTAAGGAGGGTAAATTGAGTCCAAGATTTATTGGTCCTTATAGAGTTTGACGAGTATTGGTAAGGTGGCCTACGAGTCTGAGTTGCCAATGATATGAATATGGTTCATTTGGTTTTTCATGTATCTATGTTGATGATGTGTGTGGGTGACCCAAGTGCCATTGTGCATCTTGATATTGTGGGTGTTATTTAATGCAATTTGACTTATGGAGAGGTTTCGGTAGAAATTTTGGATAGATAAGTGAAGAGGTTGAGGAATAAGGATGATGCTTTTGTCAAGGTCTTTTAGAGAAACCAACAAGTTGAGAGTGCTACATGGGAAGCTGAGATGAACATGCAAAAGCGAGATCCCTATCTCTTCCATTCTATTCAAGCCTGAGGTACTAATTCAAGTCCCCTATGTGATTTCATGTTTTATGCTTTAGGTCTTATGTTATTGTATGCATTCATGTCTATGTTAACAAGTTAATGGTGATTGTGACACTTAGGTGACATTTTGAAATGATGCTTAAGTACATTGTTAATTCATGCGTCGGGCTGAACTCATCTTGATTATTTCTCTCATATATTTTCTTCGACATTTAGGGAAGAATGTTCCCAAGGGAGAGATATTAAAATGCCCCAAAAAGTACTCAAAAATATACCTCGAAAATGCCTAAATTCATAATTTCATATATCTCAAAATTCTTATGAGAAATAAAACATTTGACTTCATATTCATGATCAGGGAGCAAAATTGAGTTGAAAATGGGTCTAACCCCGATTTTAGAGAAACTATATCAAAATTTCATTTTCCAAAAATTTTGAAAAACAGAATCGATCCGCGCCCCTGGCGTGACGTGGCCAAGGCACGAACTTGTATATTTTTTGGCTAGTTTTTGTTACTTCGGTCCAAGGCTTTGAAGCCTTGGGCCTACGCCTTCCCATGCATAAAGACACCTATACTTAGTTATTTTGAACCTCATATCATACAAGACATTCCCCAAAACCCTCTCTAACACATAGACCAATATTTTACCTAATTTCAAACTCATTACGGATCTAAGGATTTCATTCAATCTTCAAGTTCTCAATAAAAATCTTCATCAAGGAAATCTCTAAAGTTGAGGTATGTGGGTTTTCAAACATTGGGTCCTTTCACCCATTGTGCCCACCCTTCCTTTTAACATAAATTGCATGCTCTAAGTTGATTTGGTGATGGGTCTTACTTATTATGAATTAGGGTATAAACTATTTTGGAGTTTCATAAAATTATGACTGTTTAGGCATGTTTTCAGCTATGCATCTATGATCTATTATGTGATTTCATGAGGAGTTATGATGTAATTTGCCTGAATGTATTACCTAGTGTTGGTGGGTTGATTTACATTAAGTTTACTCACATAATTTTACTCTTAAATTGCATGATTTTGAACTAGTGTTACACATCCGCCAAGTGTTTGATAAAATGTCTAGTTTAGGTTTATTGAGTTATTGATGATCAATTGGATAACCTATGAGTCAAGTGACTATATGATGATGCAAGGAATGTATTTGTGTGTTTATTTATGAAAAGTATCTATAGTGTTACAAGTGACCACACTTTGCTGAGGGGGTACTACGTCTCACCTTGTCGGGGGGTGCTAGGCCCGTACTACCATGTTGAGGTGTATATACCTTGACTACCTTGTCGAGGGGTGCTAGGCCCATACTACAATGTTGAGGGGTATATATCTTGACCATATTATTGGGGGGTACTTGGCTCATACTACCATGTTGAGGGGTATATACCTTGACCACCTTGTTGGGGGTGCTAGGCCCATATTACCAATTGATGGGTAGATACCTCAATCACCTTCCAAGGGAGTGCTAGGCCTTGGATTTCAAGTATTAGATGCTTGGCCTATGATGGTGGTCTTTTCCTATGCATTTACTATGTTCTATACATGCATGTTTTACTTTGAGCATTGATCATGCATGCCATATTGTTATAGTGCTTCCTAATGCCTATGTATATGCATTTTGACTATATTACTTATCTCTTGTGGCATTGTATCCTATATACTTACTATATTCAAACGTACTAACACATAATCTATGCCTTCATGATGTTACCATGTAGGAACCGAAGCTTCACTTAATCCTCCTCCTCCTCCACATGGCTCGTACTATCTCTTGAAGCTAGTTTGGTGAGTCTTCGACTCCAAGGACAATAGCTATTGATCCTATGTTATGTAAAGACTCTTTTCTTTGTTTAGATGCTTATGACTATGATAGTGAGTACAAAAACTGGTCTTGGCCCCTGCCCAATCTATGTTAGTGTTGTTGTTGGACAAGTTATGTATTTATGCTTTGGGCTTTCACTCCTTTGATGATTTATGCTATGAAAGACTTCCCTTAGTCTCTTTATCCTTATTTATATTCTCTTATTGTTGTTTAATTACTTCCGCAATCACGGATGTGTAAATGAGTTGCTACTAGGCTTGATTGGGGTCCCTTTTGGTTCCTATTCACCATGTCCCGTCTAGGCCCTAGGCTTTGGTCGTGACAATGCAATAAGGACATGGAACAACCCGTATAGACTTATCTAGGAACATTAGACTCACCAATGGGGGTAGACACCAAAAAGGTTAACATAACAATTCGGGATACACATGAAGTTTATTAGCAATAAAAGGAATAATGAAAGAAATAGTGGCACCCGGTTCTACCAAAGCATGAACATCATAATCAAGAACCTTTAACATACCGGTAACAACATCAGGCACCTCATCCCCTCCTTGCCTCCCTTGAAGATCATAGAACCGATTATGTCGTGGGGCACCCCCTTGGCAGCCAACTTGAGTTCCTTGATCAACATGACCATCTTGGTCTTAAGGTTGACCACCTTTACCAGTTTTTCGAGCATACAACAATTAACTATCTTGTGAGCCCCTTCACCACAACCATAACAAGCATAGGTTTTCCTTAAGAATGGACCATCATGGTTTCTCCCACATCTTTGACACTTGAGTTTAGTCCTCCCACCATTTTTGTATTGACACCTTGAGTTAGACACCCCATCAATAGCCAACCACTTGTTTGGAGCATTGGATGACTCTTATCCTTGGAAGGCACCATCAAATCGAGCCTTCTTGGACTCCTCACCTCCTCTCTTCCTAAGCTTCTCCCCCTCAAGTTGTTCGGAATATTTCATGAGCTGAGAAAAATCCATATAACATACAAGCATCATGGTGTGGCAGTCTTCATTGACCAAGTTGGACACCCTCGACACAAAATTGTTCATTCTTGAACTAGGTTCATCGACAAATTGTGGAGCATACTTGTAGAGCTTGTTGAACTTGAGGTCATATTCCCTTACACTCATGGAACCTTTCTTAAGGTTCATGGACTCCATCATTTTAGCCCTTGTCAACTCAATAGGGAAGAATCAATTGAGGAAGGCAGCCTTGATCTCCTCCCATGGAATAACATTATGATTTACTTTCTCTATCTTCCATTGTACAAACCAAATTGAGCCATACCTTTTAATTGGTAGTCCGCTAGTTCCGTCTTCTCTCCAAAACTACACCCATGATGGATAGCAACGTATATACCTCATCTATGAACTCTTAGGGATCTTCCTCTGCCTTGGACCCATGAAACTCCAGAGGGTTCATTCTTATGAAATCACTCACCTATGAAGCCAGAGTAGGCACATGAGGAGATTGGGCCCATTTGTTTAATTGGTGGGTCATTGCCTGTGCCAACATAGTGATGGCATTTTAGAACTCAACTTGAGTGGACCCTTCCCCTAGAGGGGCCTGGTGAGCCGAACCCTAATCGCGTGTGTAGCCCCTCCAAGGTTTTCCTCTCTGTAGCAACATGATCTAAAAGAGTAAAGAACATTTCTTAGGTGAAGAATCTTATATTTACATCTATAGCATGATATAGACTATGAAGAAGTGAAACATTTCCTAAAACACCTCAGAGCCTCCCATTCATAGTTGTGTTGTGCTTCATAATCATGAATAAGACTCTATTAGATGAGATGTGTTGGATTTACAAGGACCATTAAAAACATAGTGTTCTGCTACCAAGTTTGTCACGACCCAAGCCTAGGGCCCAGATGTGACATAACGAATGGGGAACCCTAATGGAGCGCAAACAAGCCTCTTAGCATATCAATCAAATATCCTTGGTCGTGGTAGCAAAATCAGCATTTCAATATTTCATAAAAAGGGAAGTGCGACTATGGGAAGTCTTAATACTCATAAAAGAAATAAAGGAGTCAAACTCATAGCATAAAGACATCATAACATCCAACAATACCTCTATCTTTGAATGGAGCGGAGGCCAAGATACTTTTTGGGCTCACACACATAATAACAAGTGTTTAACATAAAAAAGTCCCAAAATAGAAAAAGTAACGTAGATAGTGTCCTTGGACTTAAGAACTCACCAATACTTCTCTCCGAAGTATCGAACTAGCCATATGGAGGATGATCAAAAGGAGCTCCGGTCCCTATATGGTAATATTATGTAGGTATACAGTATGCGTTAGTACGTTTTAATGTACTCTGTATATGGGATGCAATGCAATAATTCATAATCCAATATACTCAAAATGCATAATCATAGGCAATGGATAAATATAATCTTAATATGTCATGCATAATTAATGCTCAAAGTAAAACATGCATGTACAACAGTCAACATGCATAATACGTAATACTAATGTAGGAAGGGACCTTAACCAATATAGTCCAAGCGAACTACTACTTATAATTCGATGCATGATACCCCCTCAACAAGGTGACCGAGGCATGACATCACCTCGACAAGGTGGTCAAGGCATGACATCCCCCCAAAAAGTGACTACGAGGTATGACACCCCTCCACAAGGTGCTCGAGATATGACACCCCCTAGACAAGATGTGGCCTACTTACCAAGGCAAGCCAAACATGATAAAATGATAACATGAGAGTAGATTATAATTATACATGAACCCTTGCTTTAATGTGAATGGCTCGCAAGAGGTAAAAACCTTGAAATAGAGCTTAGCTTGTAAATTGCAAAATCATAGATAATTTTCATGAATTCAATACATACTTGAAAGCCCTTAATCATCATATAGTCACTTGACTTATGAATCATGAAATAGATCATCAATAATTTGAAAATTCTTGACTTGACATTTTATCAAACACTTGGTGGGTTCATGATACTAGTTCAAAATTATCCAATACGATAGTAAAATTAAATGAGAAAACTTAATGAAAATCAACTCACCAGCATGTAGTAAAGCTACCATGTAGGGTACCTTGAAATCCATTACAAAAGTTCATGATAAAGCATAGCTTTATAGCTCAAAACATGCATAGTTCCAATAGATATAATCAAATTATTGTATAAGGTTGAAATAGATAGTCATGCATAATCATTTGATATTTCATAAAAGCCCAACATGATTCATGCTCATATTTCATAATAAGAGATACCCATAAGTAATACAACTTGAAAACATGCAATTTTCATAAAAAGCAAGATTTGGCTCTATGGTTGAAAAGACCCAATGCATGAAACCCATATGCCTTAAACTTGGGTTTTCTTGAGGTGAACTTGAAGGAAACATGAAGATTGGATTATATCCTTGAGTCCCAAAATTAAGTATGAAATCCTTGAATTTTTGATAATTGGTAAAGTCTTAGGGAGGTTTTAGAGAGGATTTTGGGTGATATAAAGTTGAAAAATAGCTAAGTATGAGAGGCACTTTTAAATGATCATGGGGCTATTACCCCAATGCCCTTGGTTGGAATAGAAAAACCAAGAAAAATGTTGCACTAGTCTGTGTCCAATCCACGATGCGAACCAAACGCAGAGGAGCAACAAACACTAGTCGCACCCCTAGCACAATGCGGTTAGGGCGCGGACAGACACTGTCCTGTGAAAAATTAGCAAAAAGTATTTTGTGCTATGGGTCATCTAAATCCAAGTTATATTCATTCCCCACTCAAAGTTTCCCCCGGAATAAGAATATGAAGTCTAATTTTCAAAATCATGCACAAATTTTGAGATATATGAAAATCACAATTATGGGACATTTCGAGGCACATAAGCGACATTTCAAATTACATATGGTAGGGAAAACTATGGTTAGGATGCTGAGTCCATAGAGGGGGTGTATTGTCACGCCCAAAGTCCCCTTAAGGCTGACTTGCACTAGTTGCCAATAAGGCCCGGGAGAACCAACCTGTATGTGTGCGCTTCCTATACATATTATAAGGGATTTCTACATTCAACATGCATTTAAGAAGGTAAACAATTATAACAAGCCAAAAGGAAATGCATATGGCTAGGCCATTAGGGCCACGGTGTCTAAAGTATGAGACATGACTATACCTTAATTAACATAGTCTACAAAACCTCTAGATAAGGAAAAGTAACTGATAAGGGTTGGGATAGGCCCTGCCTCAACTAACTATATAGTACAAAAATATAAGCTTTAGATGCACAAAGCTTCGAAGCAACATGGATCTTGGTAACAACAACTGGATATCTTGTATTCCTATTGGGGAGAGCTACTAGCACCTGTACCTGCAACATGAGATGTAGATCCCCTATAAGGGACGTCAGTATGAGACAATGTACTGAATATGTAAGGCAGGAAATACTGTACATGAAGTAACAACTCAAACGAAACTATGCACTGGTGTAGGATAAGAGACCACCTTTAGTTATACTGTGGGATCATGTACTTTATGTTCTTTTTATTGCTTTACCTTTACTGTACAATATGTGCACAACATGTAATACAATGACTAGCGAACCAGTGGTAAATCTATATCGGGATCGGACCTAAATAAGATTTTCCTTTCACCCTTTGTACTACTCCCCCGTGATAGGGTTGACCCTAGCTAGGTGATTCTTTCACCCCTGGGGTTACTACCAATCAACAAGCAATATACTTTACTTTATCTTTTAATTATCTTTGAGATGATTCTTTTGGTAGTCGTAATATTGAATCTATGGGATTACAGATACAATATATGATATGTAAATAATCACAACAAAGAATACCATAATGAAAGAAGTAGGTTACACAAATAATGAAATGTATAGCAGGTAGAACAACACAGAATTTTATTTAGTAGAACGAACTCGTGTATCTTGGTATCCAAGTATGTATGCAGATTTGAAGCTGACTATGTATGGAAGCATATGAACATATGAAAGAGTTAAGACACAGTTAATAGTTATGTCGGAGTTGGTAAGTGCATTTATACGCCAAGGAGGGATCTATGTTTTATGCCAAATAATACGAAATCAAGTAACCTTACATACCTAGCTGTACGACCTCGCTATTACCTCGACATAACCTTCTCTTCCTCTAAATAGTTATCTAAACCATAGTAGGTGATAAAACTAGCATTGGTAGCCAATAGATACATCTCGGCATCCCAATCTTATATAAAAAGATAACATATGGGCAACAAGCTAATAATTATAAACTCGAGCATAGTCTTTCAACCATTTTGCCTTAATCGTATTTTCTAACACACATTATCATATATGTATCATGTTTAGCCTATTTTAATGACATAATAGTCTTACAACATACCACGAAGTACAGCACATAACAATTCTATGCAATATACAAATAGGTGAAATAACGTTACATCCCTTCGCTACATTTTAACGTCGATAATTCTAAACCTGTTTCAACATTAACCAAACTATTCACACCATATACACATCAAACCAGTTCCAAAATAGTTCAATAATAGTCCTCAAAATAGGTGGAGGACATGAAACCATAGTCCTCAATCAATTAGCCCACAAGTTCCTATTATGAGCACAATTACGATATCACAAAAGAACTCACCTTTACGGACTATAAAAATGGTGCAGCAGCCTTTATACATCATTATAGAACTAATAATTATTAAGAACATTATCCATTCTTCATAATCAATCCAACCAAAAAGAGAAAAGCTTCCAAATAAACAAGAAAAATGTACAATAACTTTTGGAACACTTGCTGTCCAACAATTTCAGCAAAGGTATAATCAGTTTAGCCTCTTGTTTAACATAATAAAACCACACTAAATACATAAGTAAACTTACTTAACATTAAATTCAAGGTGTAGGTATTCTCTAAGAATCCTGAAAGTCTCCCTGTGGCTGCTTTGCTTGGTTAAGAAAGTGTAGAGAGAAAGCTTGTGAAAGCCTATTTTTTTCCAAGTTAAGAATTACTCAAAGGTGCTACTTGTAAGCCTTTTTAAAGGATACTTTAGCTGAATTTCTTGTGTCTTTTAAGACTCATATTATCAAGGTGGTGAAGCAGCATCTTGGCCCTTTCACTTGGGCCTAATTGGGTTTCAAAGTTGATGGGCCTTGGCTGCCCATTTTCCTAATTTCTCTTTACTTAGTTTGGAGCCAAATAGTCAAGTGGGTTGTGATGTACTTGGGCCCTTTTTATATTCTTCTTGAGCTGAAAATTAAAGTCCATTTATGATGCTAAAACATGAGCTAAAGTTATACCCTTACACGAACTTTATCCATAATTGTACTTGGACAAATTTGACGTTGGGCCTCGTAAATTCGATGTTGGGCCTCATCTCCATTTATCTAGTAAATTTAAGCTAAGCAAGTAGGTGACTCACCTGCTCGCTTCCTATGTACTATAATCACCTTACTTATCTTAATTCATTTATAGTCGTGATCTCCTCAATTTGACTTAAAACTTGTTCACACTCGACCCTCTTTGGCGTTGGCATACATATCACCCTCTAATTTCAGATTGAATCATTTTTAAAAATTAGAGCTAACTTGAAAATCCATATCATGTTGCATTTGCATAGTACAAGTATTGTAATATATGGGGTGTTAGATGTATGCAAAAACCCATCTTTAGATAGAGGTCCCATATCAACAAAACACAAGAGAGATGCTGGGATATAAGTAAATAATCGTTACTTACTAGAAATGCATTTTAAAATAGCGAGGGACTAGGCCTAAAATAGATAATATTACTAGTAGATTGGGTGGTTACAAAATATTAGATGAAAATGCCAGGAGGCTCCACTGTCATACTCAGATCATGCTTTATGTTGTTTCTATGTGAGTGTTATTAGTTAAGGTTGTTCCTATCATCAATATTTGAATCTTGAATTGTTGTAATCTCTTACTTGAAATTTGTTAATATACTTAATTATTGAATCTTTATTTGTTACTATCCTCAAATTTTGACCTTTTACTACGACATGTCGTTCTTATCCTCAATTCTTGAATGTTGGGTTATTGTAATCTCTTATTTAAAATTTGTTACTATCCTTAATTACTGAACCGTGATTTGTTACAATCAATAATTCTTGACTTTTGACTACTAAATTATCTTATTTTAAGTTTGTTATTATCCTCAATTCATGAATCACAATCTTTTATTAAATAGTTCACGACCTCCCCTTTTACCTCCTCTATTTACATTTATTATAACCAAAGAATTTCTCACGATTCATATCAGGTTAATATCAATCTCTACTTTTATAGGATTTTTGTTTTTGAAAAAGTCTGTATTGGTGTAGACCTCTATGCTTATCTTCTTTCCCATGTCATGTTTTTTGGCTTCAGATGTTGGTTTTAGTGAGATCTAATAGCAATTTGTCATAAATTATATCTTTGTGTGAAGTTTGTAGCATTCCATTCTATTAGATCTCTACTTCTGACTATATAAATATAAGGGATGGATGTTAAGTGAAGAGGGTATGAACTAATTTCACTTACCTACTCTAAAGGTGCCTAAAAGCTTCATCTACTGTATTTGGTTCCTAACCATGAAAAACTTATTTTAAACTACTATTCAAGTGATTTTCTCTTGTTATGTATGAAGTATTTTAGATGATAGTTGTTATAATCTATACCTGAGAAATCTTCCTCCGGTGACCTTGTGCTTTTATAGGGTTTACTAAATTCAAATCTTTCTAAAGATGTTTTTCTGTGTATTCAGGCTTTCCTACTTTTGCATCTTTAAGCTTAGTTTACTTTATATATTTTAATACTTGATGCATGTGATGATGGAGTCCATACTTATTTCTTCTGTCACTAATATGCTGTCAAAATACAATAGATTTGATGCCTAAAACTTAGGATTTTGTGAAAATCCTAACTGTGAGTCATAACAGATGTGAAAATGTGAAGTTCAGTTATACAAGCCCCGGGTATGAGTCTAAAAATGTGAAGTTCAGTTATATAAGCCCCAGGTATGAGTCGTAGTCCCTTCTACGGGTCGTAAGGGATGATATCGTAGCATGTTCCAGTATTGATCAAGTTTGGCCCAAGAAATGCAAGTGTAGACTACGAGAAAGAAGTACGAGTTGTAGATTAGACTATGAATTATAAAGGCTAATCATAGCAGTGATGTGAAAAATGTAAGATGCTGACCACGAAAGCCCAATTATGGCTCATAGGGCACACTACAAGTCGTAACTGTGTCATAACAGATGCCGACCAGATTTTCTAATTAATTTAGGGATTCATTTGTAAATACTATAAATAGTATATTTAGGTTTTTTAAAACAAACTTTCAAATATTTTGAGGGAGTACACATAGAGAGACTTAGAGAGCACAAAAGTTTAGAGTAGTTTTTAGGGTTTATCTTTGGAGACTCAAATTTGGAGAATAGATTCACTTGTCAATTCACTTCATCTTTCAATCTTCACAAAGTGGGTTTTACTATTCTTAATTCTCCTTGGGTAAGTGATTAACCATGTCTTCTTCATTCATTGTTAATTTGTTTTCCCAAGTTATGAGTAGCTAAACTCACAACTTGGGTTGTGAAAACCATGAGAATCTAACTTAGAAAACTAGGATTATTTGCATTTCTTGATTTCAGTATTTGCCATATTCCTTCATTTTGCATGTTGATTAATGGTGTCCAACATTAAACCCTGCCTAGTGTCATGATCTCGATCCAGAAAGTGATGAACAGGAAAAGGGAATGGTTAACACAACTCAATGATGTAGTCTCATCAATCGAATATGACCAAGGAAAGGTTGACGGGGACAATAGGTAATTATTGGTTTGGCACACTATGGAGGTTGGCCAAGCACCATAGTGAAATTCGGCTTTCACCTTCAGAAGAGGATGGTAATAATCTAAATAAACATCCTGCATGCAAGGATGTGTGATTGATATGCTAAGAGGCTTGTTTAGGTGCCTTCGGGTTATCATTCCCCATTTCACATCTAGGCCATACGGTTAGGTCATGACAAATATGGTATTAGAGCACTAGAATGTTAATGATCCTCAGAATCCAATACATCATGTCAATTAGAGTCTTATTCATGGCTGTGAATAGTGCCACAACTATGAATGGAAGGCTGTGAGGCGTTTTAGGAAAAGTTTCGCTTCTTTATGGTCTATATCATGATTTAGATGTAAGTGTACGGCGTTCCCCTAATGAATGCTCTTTGATTTTTCAGATCATGCCCATTCAAAGAGGAGAGTAAGAAGAACCCATACATCCGAGGAGCAATCGGCCCCTCGCGTTCCTCAAGCTCATCAAGGTAGAGGGGTAGCCCAAGATGAGTTCTGAGATGCTATTAGAATGTTGTCTCATAATAAGACCAACAAAATTATCTAAGGGGCCCAAGCCCCTCATGTTCTCAATCTGACTTATGGGATAAGGGATTTCACAAGAATGAAACCACCGGAGTTCCATGGATCCAAGACGGATGAGGACCCCCAAGAGTTCATAGACGAGGTGTACAATGTGCTATCCATAATAGGGGTCAATTTGAAGTAAAAGGAAGAGTTCATCGAATACCAAATCAATGGGGTGGCTTAAATTTGGTTTACACAGTGGAAGTTAAATAAGGGGAACGATAATGCTATCTCTTGGGAAGAGCTTAAAGCCGCATTCCTCAACCGGTTCTTTCCAATCAAGCTAAGGGAAGCTAAAATAATAGAGTTTATAAACCTTAACCAAAGTTCCGTTAGTGTGATGGTTTAAGCAATCAAGTTCAAAAAGCTTTCTAAGTATGCTACCCATTTGGTAGCCGATCCAAGATCAAGGATGAACAAATTTGTTTCAGGAGTGTTTGACTTGGTCAATGAGGATTGTTGTACCATAATGCTAGTAGGTGATATGGATTTGTCTCGCCTTATGACATATGCGGAACAACTAGAGGGGGAAAAGCTTAGAAAAAGGAGAAGTGATAAGTCCAAGAGGTCTTGTTTTAAAGTTAATTTCTGAAATTCCCCAAAAAGTGCCTGAAAATGTGCTTCAAAAATGCCCATATCGTCATTTTCATATATCTCAAAATTTATGCATGATATCAAAACTCTGACTTCAATTTTTGATCAGAGGGAAAAATTGAGAGGGAAATAGGTATAACCCTGATTTTAGAGCAACCGTAAGAAAATTTTATTTTCCAAAAATTTCAATTTGTAGAAGTAGTGCGCGTTGGCTTCGGAATGCAAAGCCATCGTGTAGTAGTGTATTTTGTTGCAGTTTTTCTATGTCGGTCCAGTCCTGGGTCCTTGTGCCTAAGCCTTCCTATGCATAAAAAGACACCTATATTTAGCCAATTTTCAACCACATATCATTAAAGACATTACCAAAAACCCTCTCTAACAATTAACCAAATATTTCACCCAAATTCAAGTGTCCAAATCTCATTTTGGATCTCAAGAAGTTCATTTAAGCTTCAAGTTCTCATTCAAATCTTCATCAAAGAAATCTCTAAAGTTAAGGAATGTGGGTTTCAATCATTGGGTCCTTTCACCCATGGTGCCTAACCTTTCTTTTTAAATAAATTGAATGTTTCTATGTTGATTTACTTATGGGTCATTATAAACTTCATTATAAACTATGTTGGGGTTTCATAGAATGTGACTGTTTAAACATGTTTTGAGATATGAATCTATGATCTATTATGAGATTTGATAAAGGGTTTTAATATATCTTTTGCATGAGGGTATTACCAAGTGTTGGTGGGTTAATTTCCCTTAAGTTTTCTCACATTATTTCACTCTTGAATTGCATGATTTTAACAAGCATTGTACACCTTCCAAGTGTTTGATAAAATGTTTTGACAAGGATTCTTAAGATATTTATGATCCATTTCATGAGTTATGAATCATGTAACTATATGATGATTAAGGGATTTCATGTATATATTGAATTCATAAAAAGTACCTATAGTTTTGCAGGTTGACCACACATTGTTGAGGGGTTGACATGCCTCAACCACTTTAATGGGGGGTCCTACACCCATATAACATATTGAACGGTATATACCTTCACCACTTTGATGGGGTGCGGGTGCTATGCCCATCTACCATGTTGAGGGGTATATACCTTGACCACTATTATGGACAGTGACATGGCCATCTACCATGTTGAGGGGTATGTACCTTGACCACTATTATGGACAGTGACATGGCCATCTACCATGTTGAGGGGTATATACCTTGACCACTATGATGGGGGTGACATGCCCATCCACCAATTGAGGGGTAGACACCTCAATCACCTTCCAAGGGGGTGACATGCCTTAGATTCCAAGTAATAGCTTGCTTGGTCTATGATGATGGTCTCTTCCTACACATGTTATATATATTCTCAAGTTATATGTTTTATAAGTATGTTTTACCTCAAGCATTGATCATTTTTGCCATGTTATTGTTATATCTATCCCTTGTTTATGATTATGTATTTTGACTATGTTGCCTATCTCTTTTTGCATCGCATCCTACATACTTACCACATTTACATGTACTAACACATACTTTATGCCTACAAATGTCACCATGTAGGAACTGGAGCAACTCATGATAATCCTCCATATGGCTAGTTTTGGCATCTTGAAGATAAGCTTTGGTTAGTCCTTAAGTTCGGGGACACGAACCATGCTACTCTTGCTTATATTATTTCCTTAAGTTGAGCTTGTGCTACTATGAGGGTGAGACTGGAAAGTGCCTTGATCCCCGCTTAAGTCTATGTTTACAAGTGTTGGTGGACAAGTGATATAATTATGCTATGTTCTTGACTATTATTTGTTTATGGTTATCTAATACTTTCCTTAGTCCCTTTATCCCTATTTTTACTCTCTTGTTGTTGTTTAATTATTTTCGTGATCAGCGATGTGCAAACGATATGCTAACAGACCCGTTTGGGGACCCTTTAGGTTCTTATTCAGTGTGTCATTTTTAGGCCATAGGCTTGGGTCATGACAAACTTGGTATCAGAGCACTAGGTTGTAATGGTCCTCATCATCCACCATATCATTTCGATTAGAGTCTTATGCATGGTTGTGAAATGCACCACAACTATGAGTACCAGATGTGAGGCATTTTAGGAAACATTTCCCCTTTTTTTGATAGTTTTCATACTATGGAAGTTAAGGTAAGGTTTCCCCTATCGAATGTTCTTTGCTATGCTAGATCATACCTATTCCGAGAGAAAGAATACCCCGCACTGCCACAGAGCAATTGACCCCTCCTACTCCTTAAGCTCCTCAAGATGAGAGAGTAGCCCATGAAGTGTTCCAGGATGCTATTACCATGATAGCCCATGCCATGATTAATCAAATAAACCAAGGGGTCTAAACCCCTCATGCTCATACTCTGATTTCTATGGTGAGAGCTTTTGTGAGAATTAACCCACCAGAGTTCCATTGGTCTAAAGCAGATGAGAACCCTCAAGAATTTATTGATGAGGTGTACAAAGTGTTATCTATTATGGGATTTAGATTAGAGGAGAAGACGTTGGTGACTTACCAACTCAAGGGGGTGGCTCAAATATGGTTTACCCAATGGAAGGAAAAGAATGGAAACAATAATAAGATCCTTTGGGAGGAGTTTTAGGCAATATTTCTTAACTAGTTCTTCCCTCTTGAGCTAAGGGACGCCAAAATCATGAAATTCATGAATTTAAAGTAAGGTTCTATGAGTGTGAGGGAGTATGCCCTCAGGTTCAACTAACTCTCTAAATATGCTCCATAATTGGAAGATGAGCCAAGGTCTAGGATGAACAAGCTTGTAATAGGTGTGTCCGACTTAGTAAATGATGAATGTCGTGCTACCATATTGATAGGTGCTATGGACTTATTCTGCCTTATGACTTATGCCGAACAATTAGAAAGGGAAAAGTTGAGAAAATAAGAATGGGTGAGGCTAAGAAGGCCCATTTTGAAGGTAGATTCCAAAGTACTAAGGGTGGCCGATTTCATCAAGGAAAAGGGTCTTCTAATGCTCCTTCTAGAAGGTTTGCTAATGACAACCCAAGGGTCCAAGGTGGTGGTGTGGTCCCTAATGCTGTGTGGCCGAAATGTGGTAGAGCCAATAATGGCCCATGTTTTAATGATACTAATGCTTGTTATAATCACAACAAGGGTAGAGATGGTTATCCACAAGGCCAAGGTGCAAATGTGGTCCTATGGGAAGAGGAGGTCAACAATGTGGTGCCCAAGCCACAATCTATTCAATGATCTCCTAGGGAGACAAGGGGTAGATGAGGTGTCCGATGTCTTCACCGATATGTTAAAAGTCTTTGATTTTGATATATGTGCATTGATAGACTTGAGTGCCACTCTTTTTTATAATACTCCTTTTGTTGGCAAAAAGTTTTATGTTAAACCCAAATTGTTGTGTGAGCCATATGAGGTGTCTACTCTCGTTGGTGCATCTATTATTGCTAAAAGCGTCTATAGAAATTGTCCCATTTTTATTTTGCATAAAATGTTGCATTGTGATTTTGTTGAGTTGGATATGGTGGATTTTGATGTCATTCTTGGGATGAGTTGGTTGCATGCATATTATGCCTTTTTTTATTTCAGAACCCATAGGTTCAATTTCTGATTCCCTAATGAACCCTTCCTTGAGTGCCAGAGTCATGATGTAGTGGTGAAGAGTAGATTCATTTCTTGCATGAAAGCTCAAAAGTTGATTTCTAAGGGGTGTCTCTATCATCTTGTGAGGGATAGGGATATTGATTCCAAAGTACTTCTCATAGAGTCGGTTCCAGTGGTTGATGAATTCCCTGATGTTTTCCCTAGTGAACTTCCTGGTGTTCCTCCCAAAAAAGAAATAGGATTTGGCATAGACCTCCTTCCTTATACTCGACCCATTTCTATTCCCTCTTAACGTAGGTCCCGACAAAGTTAAAGGAGCAATTGAGGGATTTGTTGGAGAAGGTCTTAATAAGGCTTAGTCAAACACCTTAGAGTGCACTAGTGTTGTTTGTGAAGAAGAAATATGATACTCTTAGAATGTACATAGAATACCAATAACTTAACAGGGTCACAATAAAGAATAAATACCCTGTACCAAGGATTGATGACATTTTTAACCAACTATAAGGGGCTAGTCACTTCTCTAAGATTGATCTTTGGTCCGAGTATCACTAAGTAAAACTAAAGGAGTGTGACATTCCCAAGACAGACATTTGGACTAGGTATGTGCACTATGAGTTTGGGGTTATGTCTTTTGGGTTGATCAATGCATCGGCTATCTTTATGGATCTTATGAATAGGGTTTTTAAACCCTACCTTGATTTATTTGTGGTGGTATTTATTGATGATATCTTTATCTATTCCTATAGTGAGGAGGAACAAGTGAATCACTTAAGGGTGGTGTTGTAAATATTGAGGGAGAAGAAGTTGTATGCCTTGTAAGAAAAATGTTAATTTTGGTTGAAAGAGGTTGACTTTCTATCATGTGGTGTCGGGTGATTGTATGAAGGTTGATCCAAATAAGATGAAGGTGATTTGAAATTGGCTTAGACCTTTAACTCCACCAGACATTAGAAGTTTCTTGGGTTTGTTGGGTTACTACCAGAGGTTTGTTAGTGGTTTATCTTCTAATGCTTCTCCCATGACTAAGTTCACCCAAAAGAAGGCAAAATTTGTGTGGATTGATAAGTGTGAAAAGAGATTCCAAACTTTGAAAGATAAGCTTTCCTTTACTCCTATCTTGTCTCTAACGGAAGGGTTGGAAGGGTTTGCTGTGTATTGTGATGCCTCAAGAATTGGTTTAGGTTGTGTTTTGATGCAAAATGATATGATGATAGCTTATACCTCTAGACAACTTAAGGTGCATGAAAAGAATTATCCTACCATGATATTGAATTGGTCTCCATGCTATTTGCTTTGAAGATTTGGTATAACTACTTTTATAGGGTCGATGTTTAAGTGTTTACCATCATAAGAGTCTCCAATATGTGTTCATCAAAAAATATCTCAACTTCGGACAAAGAAGATAGTTAGAGCTCCATAAAGATTATGATATGATAGTGCATTATCACACCAGGAAGGCTAATATTGTGGCCAATTCTTTAAGTAGGGTGTTTATTGGTAGCCTAGCTCATGTTGATGATGGGGGCAAGGAGGTGGCTAGAGAGGTTCATCGGTTGGCTAGATTTAGGGTTAGGTTGGAAGAGGTTGATAATGGTGGGGTTGTGGTTATTGATGGTTCTAAATCTTCATTGGTTGAAGAAGTGAAACCAAAGCAAGATCTTGACCACGCCTTGTAAGAGATGAAGGCCTTGGTAAGAGATGGTAAGGTGGAGGTTTTCTCCCAAGTGGGAGATGGTGCCCTTAGGTACCAATGTAGATTGTGTGTGCCAAGTGTTAATGACTTGAGAAAGAAGATTTTAAATAAGGCTCATAATTCTTCCTATTCTATTCACCTCGGCTCTACAAAGATGTATAAAGATTTAAGGGAAGTGTTTTAGTGGGGTGGCATGAAGAGAGATATTGCTAAGTTTATATCCAGTTGTCATAATTACCAACAAGTTAATGCCAAGCATCAAAGGCGGGTGGCCTAGCCCAAGATATAGAAATTCCCAATTGGAAGTGGGAGGATATCAACATGGATTTTATGGTTGGGTTGCCTAAGACTAGCAAGCATTTTGATTCTATTTGGGTTGTGGTTGATAGAATGACAAAGTTAGCTCATTTACTATCGATTAAGACTATGTATGGTACCAAAGATTATGCTAGATTGTACATTCATAATTAGTTAGATTGTATGGGGTGCCTTTGTCTATCATTTCGAATCATGGTGTTTAATTCACTTCTCACTTTTGGAGGTCCTTTAATGTAGGTCTTGGTACAAAGGTACAGCTCAGTACATCTTTTCACCCTTAAATGGATGGCCAGGCCAAAAGAACTATCCAAACTTATGAGGATATGCTTATAGATTGTGTTTTCGAGTTTAAGGGTAGATGGGATGAATATATTCTACTTATGAAGTTTGCTTACAAAAATAACTATCATTCAAGCATTTGTATGGCTCTTTTTTAGGCTCTCTGTGGTAGACAACGTAGGTCCCCAGTAGGATGGTTTAAGGTAGGGGAGATGGCTTTGTTAGGTCCGAATTTGGCTATGGAGGCTGTGGTGAAAGTAGGATAAAGTTCTATGCCTATGTGAGGAAAAGGGATCTTGAATGCAAAGTTAATGATTGGGTCTATTTGAAGGTCTCACACATGAAGGGTGTGGTTTGTTTTGGTAAAAAGGGTAAATTGAATGCAGGATTTATGGCTCCTTATAGAGTATTGAGGAGTATTGGTAAGGTGGCCTATGAGTTGGAATTGCCCAATGATATGAATATGGTTCATCCGGTCTTTCAAATGTGTATGTTGAGAAAGTGTGTGGGTGACCCAAGTGCTATTGTGCCTTTAGATATTATGGGTGTTGCTTAAGAAAACTTCACTTATAAGGATGTCCTGGTAAAAAATTTGGTAAGACAAGTGAAGAGGTTTAGGAACAAGGATATAGCTTCCTTTAAGGTCCTTTGGAGAAACCAACAAGTTGAAAGTTCCATATGGGAAGCTGACGCAGACATGCAAAAATGATATCCCTATCTCTTCCTTTCCACTCAAGTCTTAGGTACTAATCTAAGTTCCCTACATGGTTTCAAGTCTTTTTCATCCTTTATGTCATTTGCATGTATTCATGATTACTTTTGCATGTTTATAGTGAATTTTGATGCTTATGTTGAGATTTTTGAAATGATGCTTAAATGAATTGTTGCATTCATATGTTGGGCTGAAATCATCATGATTACTTCTCTTATATACATTTCTTTGAGATTCAGGAAAGAATGTTCCCAAGGAGAAGATATTGAAAATCCCCAAAAAGTGCCCAAAAGTATGCCTCGAAAAATGCCATAATCATATTTTTCATATATCTCATAATTCGTGTGTGATATCGAAAATCCGACTTCATATTGTTGATAAGGGGAAACATTAAGTGGGAAATGGGTATAACCCCTATTTTTGAGCAACCATAGTGAAATTTTGTTTTTAAAAATTTTAATTTCTAAAAGAAGTGCGTGTTGGTTCAGCGATGTAGAGCCGTCGCTGAGCGTTGTATTTTGTTGCCTATTTTTCTACTTTGGTCCAAGCCCTTGGGGTCTTTAGCTAAGCCTTCCTATGTATAAAAACACCTATACTTAGCCATTTTTCAACCCCTATCATTTCAGACATTCCCCAAAATGCTCTCTAACACTTAGCCAAATATTTTACCCAAATTCAAGTTTCCCAAACTCATTCCAGATCTCAAGAAGTTATTTCTAGCTTCAAGTTCTCATTCAAATCTTCATCAAGAAAATCTCCAAAGTCGACCTATGTGGGTTTCAACCATTGGGTACTTTCACCCATGGTGTCCAACCTTCCTTTTTAAGTATGCATGTTTCTAAGTTGATTTACTTATGGGCATTACTCATTATGAACTTGATTATAAACTATGTTGGGCTTTTATAAAATGTGACTATTTAAACATGTTTTTAGCTATGAATCTATGATCTATTATGATATTTGATGAGGGGTTTCAATGTATCTTGACAAGTGTTACCAAATGTTGGTAGGTTAATTTACATTAAGTTTCCTCACATCATTTCAGTCTTGAATTGCATGATTTTGAACTAGCATTGTACACCCACCAAGTATTTGGTAAAATGTCTTCACAAGGATTCTGGAGCTATTGATAATCCATTATATGAGTTATAAATAAAGTCACTATATGATGATTAAGGTATAATCTTATGTATGCATCGAATACATGAAAAGTAGCTATAGTGTTGCAAGTTGACAACCTTTTTGAGGGGATGACATGCCTCAACAACTTTAATGGGGGGTGTTATGCCCATCTACCATGTTAAGGGGCATATACCTTGAACACTATGATGGGGGGTGACTGTTGCTTATCCTCAAGCGACGGCTTAATCTACGAAGGCAATGAGAAATACATAGTAGTTATACCAATGGCTTATATATCTGTCACTATAATCCGGGTACTCAACTATCATTTTCAAAGCCAGATTGCAAAGTTACTGAGAAGAACAAAACATGATGATGAATCTAGTAACCCAACTATGATAAGCTAAGGAGAATCAACAATCCACAATCACTGGTGCAGCCATATGCTAATCTAAGTAGTGCAAATGCCCGCACAGAAAAGAAGTTCCTCTTATTCACTCAAGAAGCATTTAAAATTTAGGGACTAATGAAACATTCTCACTCTCACAATTGAAATTCATGCACATTGACTAACACCATAGGCTTGGATATACTCATCTTTTGGCTTAGTGATAAAGTGGATTTAGATCATTTTAGGATTTATAGGCTTGTAACATAGGTTTAGAGGGCTTTAGTAAGGCATTTTGGGCAATTAGTGACTAAAGACTATCCTTGAACCATGTTTACCAACACTTTTTGCTTTCGTAACCCAACCCTTTACATCAAATCCACCCTTATTCTCCTATTTCAAACTTTTTCTCGAGTGCTTTCTTTCTATTTTCAACTGTGCCTTATTTATGAACTCAATTCTTGGCACTTTTTCTCAAGGCATTTTTCTTTTCTTTTTCTTCACTCGGCTCTTGATTTTTTATTTCATTCTTTATTTACCAACTAACCACCTCATTGTTTTTACTTTACCACAGTAAGGGCCAACCTCAACTTAGGCTTTTAGCTTGAGGTGAAGTACACAATATCCATTCCCTCAAACCAGGGCCACAATTTGTGTCCACCCTCAACTTAGGCTTTTAGCCTCAATTAAGGTTTGAAAGTTCAAGCATAGACCAGAGCCAATATCAAGGTATTTCATCAAACAAGGTTAAGCTAGCAAGGTGTCAAGAAAGAATGAATACATGAGAAGCTCAAAAATTTGGAATAAGGGATTCACTCACTTATTTGGTAGGTCATTTAGGCTAAAAGTGGGTTCACTTAAATAACAAAGGCCTAAGATCCTTTCCAAATCAATCACATCATCGAACCAATTTCAAAGTAACAAGGTAAGTTCAGGTTCTATACAAGATGCATGAATGCATCCAAAAAAGCTCACAACACATAAGACATTGCATCCACAATCAAGTATTGACTTATAGGTCATGCTTCAAGCCTCAACTTACCTTTACTTTATCAGAACAAACATCACTAGATTATCAAAATGCATGAGTGCATCACTAATAACAATCTCAAAAATTTTGAGAGGTAGCCAATTTTTCAAATCATTCAAAAAGCATTGAAAGACTATGCATATGCCAACAGATATCACTACTATGAATTTTCACATTAAATACACTACCTAAACATGCTTGTTCAATAGAAAAGTAAACATTTACAAGGAAAAAGAATCACAACAAGAAAACTTTGGGATAAAAAATAGGGGACATTATGGACTTAATGTTCCTCAGACTCACCTTAATCCATAACTTCTCACACCCCACGAAAATAGGATACTTTTTCCTCAAAGTAAATAAAAGAACGAAAACAAAACACAATAACATAGAAATATATATATATAAACATACATTAAAAACCAAAAACTAACACCCAAAATATAAGTGAAAATTACATCCATCATAAAAATACTTAAACAAATCCAATAACTAACATAATAAAAACATTTTCTAACAATAGAACAAAGTATCCATAATGACAAAAAAAGAACTGGGTCAAAAGAAGTCAAACATCATGGTGTATCAAGCACCGATCTCTGGCTAGTCAGCAGGGTCTTGGGTCACTATCTCCTCCTTAGTAATCTAGGTCACAATTATACGTGAACTACCCTATCTATGTGAATGTTACTGCTCCCTATATCTTTGTACGGCTGCCAACAGGATTGACTCCTACACCACCTTCACTGGTATCGGCTCCTCCATTAGGGCTACTGGGTCATCAGGTCAATGACTCTTCTGGCTCATCTCTGGATCATCAGGTCAATGACTCTTCTGGCTCATCTCTGGATCATCTATCTCAAGGGGCCTCTTCCAATGAACATTGAAACGACCCAAAAAAGTGCTAGAAAATGTGCCTCAGGATTTCCCAGAATCTTGTTTTCCATATATCTAAAAATTCATTTGGATATTCGAAAATCTGACTTCATATTCTTGTTCATAGTGTCCAATTGCGGGTGACAAGGCTTTAACCTTGTTTTAAAGCAAAGGAATAGAATTATGAAATTTTGCTTGGTGTAATTTCTGGAGAGCATCCATGACTTCTTCGTGACATGGAGAGGTGTTATGTTTGCACTATCGTTTCCTAGTTCACCCAGAATTTTCTAATTGTTGGAGCTAAGTTTTTCTAAACATATTTTTACCTATACTTAGACATATTTCACCCTCATGTCACCCAAAAACATTCCACAATATTTCCTCTTCTAACCATAAATTCAAGTCCCAAACTCAAGGCTAATCTAAAGAATTTCTTCAGGGATCTCACCTAATCTTCAAATCTCCATCAAAGTCTTCTTCAAGAACATCACAAAAGCTAAGGTATGTGGTGTTAAGTCATTCGGTCCTTCCACCCATAGTGCCTAAACCCTCTTTTACTTAATATTGCATGATTTAAAGTGATTTTACATATGGGTCTTTAATATTGAGAAATTTAATGCACAATGATTTTAGTTTATGAAAGTATGGTGGTTTTAGCATGTTTTGAACTTTAAATCTTGGATATAATGTTGGATTTGATGAGGGGTTTTGATATGAATGTCTCAGGGATGTTGTAAGGTGTTGATTAAAGGCTTTACCACTAATTTTTCTATATGATTTCACCTTTAAATTACATGCTCTTTTACCCCCATTGCACACCCCCAAGTTGTTTGACAAAATATCCAGTTATGGTTTCTTGAGGAATTAAAAGGTGCAAAGCATGAGATATAATCTAAGTGATGTTATGATTATGAAATGAGCTTATGTATATGTTTATTCCTACATGATGTATTGCATTAGAGCCTATAGTGAATCCTATATAAAGTGTTCCATAGACCATGCCCGACATGGGGGAAAAGGAGCCCAGGTTACCATGTGAGGGTTTTATACTTCATCACAATGGATGTTTGGGGAGTGACCATCATCAAAAATATGAGGGGTTTATACCTCTTTAGTATGGATGGTGGAATGTGACCACCATCAACCATTAAGGGGTTTATACCTTGGATAGCTTGCTTGGTCTCATTCTTCATATATGATATTCTATATGAGCACGATGTACTGAAGCATGATTTACTTATGCATTGATCATATATTCTATCTTGATATAATATGCTTATTATCTATCATTTTGCATTTTGGGTTATGATGCCTATCTTTTGCTACATTATATCCTACATACATAGTACATTCAAACGTACTAATGCATACTCTTACTTACATGATATCACCATGTAGGAACTGATTCCCGAGTTGATAATCCTCCTCCTCCACGTGGCTAAGTGATGTTATTCCAAGCTTGTTGGTGAGTCCAACATTCTGGGGACTTTGGTTTATGTCTTTTCTCTATTATCTATGTATTGAGACACTATCTTGTGTATCTTTGACTATGAGGGGAAGCCAATTACTCTGTCTTGGCCCCTGCACTTTCTAAGTTTTAGAGGTTTATGTTGGACAAGGTGTGTACTATATATGAGATTGACTCTTGACTTTTGACTTTGATGTTGATATAGGTTTTCCCTTAGTCCCTGTGCCCTTACTTTTATTTTTACATGTCTTCGTATGCTTCCACAACTACAAATATGTGATGATATACGAAGAGGCTTGTTTGGGGTCCCTTCGGGTTCCCATTCCCTATGTCACATCTAGGCCCTAGGCTTGGATCGTGACAAACTTTATATCAGAGTACTAGGTTGATAGATCCTTTAAGTCCAACACACAATTCTGATTAGTGTCCTATTCATGGTTGTAAAGTGCTCTATGACTATGAAAGGAGTTTATGAGGCGTTTTAGGAAATGTTTCCCTTGTTTATGTCCTGAGTTATTCTATATGGTTATGATAAGTTTTTGAGCCCTAAATATTATTCTTTGCTATGCTATATCATGCCGAATAAAAGAGGAAGACGGGCCTAAACTCCCGAGGAGCAACCTGCCAATGGTGAGCTCTGAGATGCCCTCACTATGCTTTCCCAAGTAGTGGCCAATCAAGTTCAACAAGGGTCCCAAGCCCCTCATGCTACTACCTCAGGAGCTAGGGTAAGGGATTTCATGAAGATGAATCCTCCAGTTTTCCCTAGGTCAAAGGTGGATGAAGATCCACAAGAGTTTATTAACAAAATCTATAAAATTTTATCTATTATAGGTGTGGGGCCAAATGACAAGGTAGAGTTGACAGCATACCAACTCAACAAGGTAGCCCAAAGTTGGTTTGATCAATTGAAAGGTGAGAAAGGTAATGACTATGTGGTCCTTTGGGAAGAATTGAAGTTGGCCTTCCTTAAGTTCTTCCCTCTTGAGCTTAGGGAAGCAAAATTGATTGAGTAGTATGAACTTGAAACAAGGTGTTATGAGTTTGAGGGAATATGCCCTCAAACATAATAAACTCTTAAAGTATGCTCCTCATTTGGTGGCCGATTCATGGTCAAGGATGAACAAGTTTATTATGGGGGTCTCCGATTTGGTAAGTTAAGAGTGTCGGTCCATAATTCTTATTAGTGACATGTACTTATCTCGGTTGATGATATATGCCGAGCAAATAGAACAGGAGAAGTTGAGAAAGTAGAGCGTCTATGAGGCCAAGAGGGCACGTTTTGATGGTAAGTTTCCCAAGGGAGTTAGATTCCTCAAGGCCAAAGGCCTCCTCATGCTACTAATAGGTGTTTTTGCCAATGACTTCCGTAGGCCTTAAGGTAATATTAAGATGGCTCCTAATAATGTCAGTCCTAGATGTGGAGGGATTCATAAAGGCCTATGCTTGAAGGTTTCCAATGCATGATTTGAATGTGGGGAGCTTGCCCATAAGAAAGTAGATCGTACAAGAAACCATGGAAAGGTTCGGGGTGCAAATGTGGTTGCATTGGGTAGAGGTGATCCTCAAGGTGGTGTCCCAAGGTACAATCACTTGTATGCTCTACATGGGAGGCTAGGGGTTGGTGAGGTCCCCGATGTTATTACTGGTGCATTGAAAATTTTTTATCTTGATGTAAATGCTTTGATTCATCGAGGTGCCACCCAATCCTTTGCTACCCCTTTTGTTGCTAAAAAGTTCCATGTCGAGTCTGAGTTATTGCATGAGTCATATGAAGTGTCTACTCCTATTGATGTATCTATTGTTGCTTGATAGTTGTATAGAAATTTTCTTATTTGCATATTACTTAAAATCCTACCTTGTGATCTTGTTGAATAAGCTATGGTGGATGTTGATATTATTCTTGGGATGGATTGGTTGCATGCATACTATGCTTCTATTAATTGTAGAACTTGTAGAGTCAAGTTTCAATTTCCAAATGAACCCATCCTTGAGTGGAAAAGTCATGATGTGGTAGTGAGGGGTAGGTTTATCTCATACATTAAATCCCATCGGCTGATTTCCAAGTGGTGTTTGTATCATCTTGTGAGGGTCAAAGAGGTGGAGACCAAAGTCTGTTCTATTCAGTCGGTTCAGGTTGTGAATTAGTTTCTTGATGTTTTTGCAAATGACTTTCCCGATGTACATCTCAAAAGGGAGATAGATTTTGATATAGATCTCCTTCCCAACACCCAACCTATCTCCATTCTCCCTTACAATAGGGCCCCGATGGAGTTGAAAGAGTTAAAGGAGCAGTTAAAGGATTTGGAAGTGAAGGAATTTATTAGACCTAGCCAATCCCCTTGGGATGCACTAGTGTGTTTCGTAAAGAAGAAAGATGGGTCACTTACAATGTATATTGACTATCGGCAACTTTATAGGGTCACTATAAAGAATATATATCCTCTTCCAAGGATTGATGACTTGTTTGACCAATTGCAAGGGGCTAGTTTTTTCTCTAAGATTAATCTTCGGTCTGGGTACCATCAAGTAAGCATGAGGGAGTGTTATACTCCCAAGATGGGCTTTTGTACAAGATATTGGAATTATTAATTTATTGTGATGCCCTTTGGGTTGACTAATGCACTGACCATGTTCATGGACCTAGTGAATAAAATCTTGAAGCCCTATCTTGATTCCTTCATTGGGATCTTCAGTGATAATATTTTGATCTATGACATAGTAGAGAAGAGCATATAGGTCATTTTAAGGTTATATTACCAAAGTTAAGGGAGGAGAGATTGTATGTTAAATATGATAAGTGTGAATTTCACTTGAAGGAAGTTGCATTCTTGGGTCATGTGGTGTCGAGGGATGACATAAAAGTGGATCCTAAGAAAACCGATGTGATTAGGAATTGGCCTAGACGATTGACCCCATCAGATATTAGGAGTTTCTTGGGTCTTATGGGTTTCTATCGAAGGTTTGTGAACGGGTTCTCCTCCATTGCATCTCCTATGATAAAATTGACTTAAAAGAAGGTGAAATTTTTGTGGACCGATAAATGTGAGAAAATCTTCCAAACATTGAAAGATAGACTTGTGTCCTCTCCTATATTATCTCTACCGGATGGGCTTGAGGGTTTTGTTGTATATTGTGATGCATCTTGAGTTGGTTTTGGCTGTGTATCAATGCAAAATGGTAAGGTCATAGCCTATGCTTCTAGATAACTGAAAGGGCATGGAAAGAACTACCATACTTGAATTGGACACCATGGTGTTTGCATTAAAGAGTTGGTGTCATTATTTGTATGGGTTGCATGATGATGTCTTCACCGATCATAAAAGCCTTCAATATGTCTTCACTCAAAAATATTTTAACTTGAGACAAAGAAGGTGGCTAAAACTCCTTAAGGACTATGACATGAGTGTGCATTACCATCTTGGTAAGGTAAATATTGTGGCGGATGTTTTACGTTGGGTGTCCATTGGTAGCCTAGCTCATGTGGATGGTGGTGGAAGGGACATGGCTATGGAGGTGCATAGGTTGGCTAGATTGAGGGTGAGGTTGGAAGATGCGGGTGATGGTGTTGTTGTGGTTAGGTTCTAAATCTTCTTTGGTTAATGAGCTGATAGTAAAACAAGCTCTAGACTCCTCCTTGCTTGAATTAAAGGTCTTGGTGAAATAGGGCAAAATAGAGGTTTTCTCCCAAGGGGGAGATAGGGCCCTTAGATACCAAGGTAGGTTGTGTGTGCCATGTGTTGATGGTTTGAGGGAGAAAAATTCTTGATGAAGCCCATAATTCCTCTTAATCTATCCATCCCGGTTCTACCAAAATATGTAGAGATTAGAGGGATGTGTATTTGTGGGGAGGCATGAAGAGGGACATTGCCAAATTTCTTTCTGGTTGCCATAGTTTCCAACAAGTCAAAGGCAAACATTAAAGGCCAGGTGCCTTAACCCAAGACATAGAGATTCCTACTTGGAAGTGGGAGGTAGTTAATATGGAGTTCGTATTTGGGTTGTCCAAGACTAGAAAAGATTTGATTCCATATGGATGGTGATTTATAGGGTGACGAAATCAACTTAGTTTTTACCAGTTAAGACTATATATTTGTCCGAAGAGAATGCAAGGATGTACATCCATGATTTAGTGAGGCTGTATGGGGTTCCCTTCTCCATTATATTGAATCGTGGTACACAATTTACTTTACACTTTTCGAGATCTTTTCAAAGGGATCTTGGTACCAAAGTTCACCTATGTACGACCTTCCACCCTCAAAAGGATGGCCAAGCCAAAAGGATAATTCAAACACTTGAATATATGCTTAGGGCGTGTATCTTGGTGCTTAAAGGTAGTTCGGATGACTATCTACCATTGATTGAGTTTGCCTACAATAATAGATATCACTTTAGCATTGGTATGGCTACTTTTGAGGCTCTTTGTGGGAGACGTAGATCACCAGTGGGATGGTTTGAGGTTGGAGAGGTGGAATTTATTAGGCCGGATCTATTTTTGGATGCTCTTGAGAAGGTAAAGATGATTAGTGAAAGGTTAGGGACAACCCAAAGTCATCAAAAATCCTATGCTGATGTAAGAAGAAGAGACCTAGAATTCCAAGTTGGTGATTGGGTGCATTTAAAGGTTTCTCAAATAAAAGGTGTGGTTTATTTTTCTAAGAAAGAGAAATTAAATCCCAGGTATGTTGGGCCTTATAAGGTGATAAATAGGGTTGGTGAGGTGGCTTATGAGTTGAGTTGCCTAGTGAGATGAATTTGGTTCATCCATTATTCCATGTCTCTATTTTGAGGAAATATGTTGGTGATCCTAATGCCATTGTGCCTATTGATGTTGTGCGTGTTGTTGAGGAAAAGTTAACCTATAAGTAAGTTCCTGTTAAGATCTTGGATAGGTAAGTAAAGAGATTGATAAATAAAGAGGTAGCATCCATTAAGGTCTTCTGGACGCACCAACAAGTCAAAAGTGCTACTTGGGATGCCGAAGCGAACATGCAAAAGCGGTACTCTTATCTCTTCCACTCCACTCAAGCCTAAGGTATTAATTCAAAGTCCCCTATGTAACTTTAACTCTTACATTTCATCCCCTATGACATTCATGTGCATGCATGTTTAAGTTAGCAATTTATGATGATTTCACAGTTATGATAGGATTTTGAAAGTGATGTTTAAAATGTAATGTTCCATTCATGTTAGGGATGATTTGTTCATGATTTTTCTTGTCTTGTACATATCTTCTACATTTGGGTACGAATGTTCCCAATGGATATATATTGAAACGAGCCTAAAAAATGCTCGAAAATGTGCCTCGGCAGTGCCCAGAATCTTGTTTTCCATATATCTAAAAATCCATTTAGAATTTCAAAAATCTTTCTTAATATTATTGTTCAAGGGGTCCAAATTAGGGTAACAAGAGTATAACCTCAATTTTAAGGCGAAGGAATGAAATTATGAAATTTCGCTTGGTGTGATTTCCATAGAGCATCCGTGACATCTCTGCGGAGAGGTGTTATTTTTGAACTGTCTTTTCCTAGTTCACCCAGATTTTTCTAATTGTTGGACCTAAGTTCTCCTAAACGTATTTTCACCTATCCTTAGCCTTATTTCTCCCTCATATGATATAAAAATATTCCCCTATATATCCCCAAACACTCAGACTCATTTCTAACCCTAAATGCATGTTCCAAACTCAAGGCCAATCTCAGGGATCTCTTCAAGGATCTCACATAAGCTTCAAATATCCATTAAAGTCTTCTTCAAGAAGTTCACAAAAGCTAAGGTATATTGTATTAAGCTACTAGGTACTTCCACCCATAGTGCCTAAAAACTCTTTTACTTAATATTGTATGATTTAAAGTGATTTTACATGTGGGTCTTTAATATGGAGAAATTTACTGCACATTGATTTTAATTTATGAAAATATGGTTGTTTTAGCACATTTGGAGCTTCAAATCTTGGATGTAATGTTGGACTTGATGAGGGGGTTTGATATAAATGTCTTGGAGGTGTTACAAGGTGTTGATTAAAGGCTTTACCAATAATTTTCCTGCATGATTTCATCTCTAAATTGCATGCTCTTCTAACCTCATTATACGCTCCTAAGGTGTTTGATAAAATGTCCAGTATGGTTTCTTGAGGAGTTGAAGGTCCAAAGCATGAGATATGATATGACTGATATTATTATGATGAAATGAGCTTATGTATATATTTATTCCTACATGAAATATTACATTAGAGCCTAGGGTGACTCCTATATAAAGTATTGCATAGACCATGACCGATCCGAGGGGGAATGAGCCCGGGTAACCAAGCGAGTGGTTTATACTTCACCACCATGGATGATTGGGTGTGATAATCATCAACCATGCGGGGGGTTTATACCTCATGACTATGGATGGTAGGGTGCGTCCACCATCAACCATGCGAGGGGTCTATACTTCGTCACCATGAATGGCTGGGTGTGACCACCATCAACCACAAAGGGGTTTATACCTTGGATAGCTTGCTTGGTCTAATTCTTCACATATGATATTTTATATAATCATGATATACTTAAGCATTATTTACTTATGCATTGATCATACATGCCATCTTGCTATAATATGCTTATTGTCTATCATTTTGCATTTTGGATTATGATGCCTATCTGCTACATTGCATCCCACATACTTAGTACATTCAAATGTACTAATGCATACTCTTGCCTATATGATATCACCATGTAGGAACTAATTCTAAAGTTGATCATCCTCCTCCTCCACGTGGCTAGGTGGTTCTATTCTAAGCTGATGGTGAGTCCTCCATTTCGGGGACTTTGGTTTATGTATTTTCTCTATTATCTATCTATTGAGACACTATGTTGTGTTATCTTTGACTATGAGGGTGAGCCCAATTACTTTATCTTGGCCTCCGCTATTTCTAAGTTTCAGAGGTGTATGTTGGACAAGGTATGTACTATGTATAAGCTTGACTCGTGAGTTTTTACTTTGATGCTGATGCAAGCTTTTCCCTTAGTCTTGTTTCCCTTACTTTTATTTTTATATGTCTTTGTGTGCTTTCATAACCAAGGATGTGTGACGATATGCTAAGAGGCTTGTTTGGATTCTCTTCGGGTTCCCCATTCACTGTGTCACGTCTAGGCCCTAGGCTTAGGTTCTGACAAGCATGCGAGCACTCAACTAGCCAGTTAAACACCTCATCACCCGTCGGTGCTACCTCTAGGACTACAACAAGAGCCATTAACTACTGTAATAGGTGGGCCTTGAACTTTGACAACTCCTCGATCACTATGCTCGTATCAATAAGCCTAGCATCCTCAAGTCTCTGTTGTACGCTTGCCTCAAATATATCAACTTAGGCATCCACCACTCTAACTCTCTCTTCTACTAAGGCATGGGTGAATGCATTCATCTTTTCCTCCGAGTCCCTTACGATATAGTTCACCCAAGGTATAACTTGTGCTGCAAAAGCTTATAGCCTAGACTACGTCGTAACCACCCTTTATAATAGTGCCTAAAAAGTAATAGTAGAGATAATAGAATCAATCGTTAATGTAGATACTGCTGGTGCGGGAGTCTTGGAGGATGGCATGGACTCAATCTCAATAGCTAGTGTAGGCTCTGTAGCGACTGGAGTATTACTGGTGGTAGCTGCAGTCGAACCCTGAGTCTGAGGCTCTACTGGGACTGGAGGTAAGATAGTCGAAAGAGCTGCATGTGGTAGGGCCATCAGGTTATTATCAACCTTTATTAGGCTGGGATCCATAGACAGTGTGTCCTTGATATACTGGTCCCAGTGGGGGTCTATAGGAATACCTGCTGCACTGCATAATTAGTGGATCAAAACAGAGAATGGAAGTGAGGTGTTTTTTCGGATGGCTTGACTCGTGGATCTTCTCAAAGATAATCAGGCCCAATTTATCTTATAACAAGATAGAATGCTGGCTAATAACACAGCCTACTCCAAGGTGATCACATTATCTATGAAAGTAAGATAGATATGCCAATGTATAATGGACCACTACAACTTGTCCCAAAAAGAGAGATGAGCTTTCACTATAGGATCTGCATGGTTTGTAACCCACGTCGGTTCGAAACCCTCCTTACAAATCTGATCTGCAGTCTATTGTAGAAGCTCTATCCTGACCCTAATGTCCTTCCCAGTCACTGCTCTCCTCATCTTGTAAATGTATCTATCATACTCTATGGTAGACTAAGGCACTCTATAAGTGGGACCCAACTGGGTCTGTCGAATAGTCTCCTCCGAAATAGGAGCACTATGATCCTTGACTGGCACCACCCATAACCTTGTTTGCTTAATCAGCTTTTTGTTCTTTGGTAACTCTTAGCGGAGTCTAACAAGATAGGCTACATAAAACTTATGGACCATGTAAGGGGCATACTTGCCTAGCTACTATATAGTCTATGTAGTCTATGTCTGTCTATCTCCTCATCTAATCTGGGCACCTTATCTAACCTTGAGTCATTCAGTCTAGATTCTTCATGAAATGCCCACACCAGTTTGTGTTGTCCCTTAGGCTCTAACCCCTGGTCATATATCTCCTTCATCCTTAGGACAAACTATCTGTAGTCTGTTGGGGGCTATGACTAAAATTCTTCTTGTTGGGTCTGGGAGGTATTCTCAGATTCCAACTCTGACCCTGAGTGTGTGGGGTTCATCTGTGGGAGGCTGCTCTTATACCAATCTCCATTTCCCTAATGTTCCTGTGTTTCAGAGTAGGAAGAACGGCTCACTTCCATTGAAGTTTGCACTGTACGTGCACGGGTCAGAGGTATATTAGCTTCGAGGTCTATTCTAACCTTTTGAACTTCTAGGGACCCCTCAGATCTCTTGACCTCAGAAGATTCATCTACCAGCCTCTGTTGAAATGTTTTGATTGCTTGTTTGTCCTTTAAAGTCATTGTATCTGCCAAAACAACCATACAGCCAATGCGACTATCAAGATGTTTGATCAAACGAGTAACATAACAGAGAAAAACAAATACAAACACTTAAACATAGAAGCAAAATAAAACAGAAGAAAGATCACTGATGCAGTTGTAGGTCTGCAGATATGAGGTGCAGTTACGCCTCGTAGGGTGACCTACTAGTCATAATATGTCCTCAAATCTCTTTTTAGAGACCATTTGTAAAACTTAGTAAGGCTTACGAGACCCTTATTATGATTCGTAGCAGGCATTACTAGTCGTATGTGGTTTCATATGAGAAACATGACGGAACCACAGGTGACTAGTACTTGCTACGAGGGACCACTATGACTCGTAAGGGGGCCTATGAGTCATAGGAGGACCTCATAGCTAAAAACAAAAGGCACCAGTAGTGCTTATTTCTTTCCCACAGAAATCACAATTTCAAAACAACTAATGAGTTTGCAATTATAAGAGCACTACAACATCTATGACACATAAATGGCCCTACAATGATATCAGAAAGTTAAACGAACCAGTATCCCTAAAAATTGAGATTTGTTTCACACTACGTCAGGCAAAACCAAGTGAAATTTCATATCCAAACTCATACTTTTATCAACCAAACATTTCATTAAGATGCAAAAGCAATTCAATCACATTCAATCAAATCCAACAAGCTATGGTATATAAAATATAACCACACCTCCTAAATTCCAATTTTGAAGATAATTTCCACAATGGTCAGGCAACAGTTAAGCACTACAGTCTATAGACCAATAATTTTCGCAGCTACAACAACCCACTCAAGAACTTTGAACAAGGATTGATTCATAGCATAATTTTCAAAGCATACAAACACTAGGTTTCATTATAGGTCTACTCATCACTACATGGGCAAGGATATTCATGGATAAAATATGCATATGATCATACTAAGAATAAGCTCACCACAATAGTGTGTTAAATTTAACAACGGAGCTTACCAATTACTAGAAGAATTTAATCCAAGCAAAGTAGGCCAAAAACCATGCTAATACCCTATGAAATAATATCCTCACTGGAATTCTTGCCAAAAATGATGAATTGGAATAGTGAATAGGGGAAAGGTTTTTGGGATTTCCAATGGAATAAGGATGAAGAAATGATGAAGAAATGGAACAAATTGGGTCACCAATTAAAAATTACAGATCAGGACTATGAAACCCCAACTACTACTACAAACTCGACAATGGCATAGTGATTTATAATGATGTTCATGGTCCAATAAGAAAATGATTATTTTCAACAATTAACCTAATCGAATGTTAGGGTCAAATACATAGGGAATACAGGGTTTGACTACCAGAATTCACTACCAATCATTTCTAGTATTGATAACTAAAATCTCTAAAGGTGGGGGTGGGGGTTGTTTGTGATTGAAGAACAAAATAAAATAACACTATCCACAATGCAAAAAACACACTCAATTTTAGGGACAACTTGAGAATTATGTTCCTCATGGTTCTTTGACTCAATTACCCTAGGTAACATAACTACACTTAGAGATTCACATGCAGGATAGTAACTTAGGTTCTTCCAGCCCTCTTGTGAAGGTGAAGGTCAAATTTCCCCATGGCACTTAGTTGGCTACCATAGTGTGCCAACTAACCGTTACCTATTTTCCCAGTCAACCTCCCTTCGATCAAGTTTGGTTGATTAGACGAGAATATATCAATCGAATTTTGTTATCTACTTCCCTTCTCCTATTCTTCACTACCTTGGTCAGGATCGTGATAGTTGGTAGGGTTTGGCATTGGCCACCACTAAACAACAATCTTAATGAAGGGAAATAAAGAATACATGCAAAATTCCAATCATAGAAATACAATAAACATAGCTTATCTCAAGTCAAATACACATGGTTCCCACAACCCCAATTTATGGATGCTTAGGCACTCATGGCTAGGGCAAAACAAGCAAAAATGCTAATATATGACGTTATTGAGAATTTTACTCAAGGTAATGAATATTGAAGACACCATAAATTGCAAACCACAAGCTGGATAGATTGGTAATAAGCACAAAACAAAGTTTACAATCTCCAATATTAGGGTTTCTGCGAGAAAAAGACAAACTAAGCTAAAAACCTAAGAGTTTCCTTGAGAGAATATTCAAAGATGAGATATTCTTCTCTTTCTTTAAGCTTTAATAAAACCCTAACTTAAACTATTTATATTATTTACAAAATAACTCTAAAAGTTACATAGTAAAGATAACTGACAGTTAGTACGACTCGCAGGTATGACTTGTAGGATGGCCTATGAGTCTTAATTGGGGTCTCGTATTAGGTTCTTAGTATCTTGGACTCAACAGGTATGACTTAATGGTATAAGTCATTGCTTAGGCTATGACTTATATGCTCTTCTCGTAGTCTAGGCCTTCAATTTTTGGTCTAACATTTTGGCTCTCTAATTAGTACTACAAGTACACCTATATGAGCTATAGTGAGACCTACGAGTGGCCTCGTGGTCTCTATTTTTTGCAACAACACACCCTATGACTCTTAGATTTGGCTATGACTCGTAGGTGAGCTCGTATGTTCTATGATTTAGTAAAATCTACAATTTTTGTTCAAAATCATGCCAACCTAACTTTTCTGTAAGAACAACACAAAAACATATAAAAACCATAAAAGGTCACATTAAAAACTCATAAAATCCCTTATTTTAGGCATCAAGTGTACTGTATGTTGATAGACATCAGTGACTGCCCATCTACCATATTGAGGTGTATATACCTTGACCACTATGATGAGGGGTGACATGCCCATCTAATAATTGAGGGGTAGATTCCTTAATCACCTTCCAAAGGGGTGACATGCCTTGGGTTCCAAGTAATAGCTTACTTAGTCTATGATGATTGTCTCTTCCTACACATGTAATCTGTACTCTCAAGTTATAAGTTTTATTAGTATGTTTACCTTAAGCATTAATCATGCATGCCATGTTGTTATTATACCTATTCCTTGCTTATGATTATGCATTTGGACTTTGTTGCCTATCTCTTGTTGCATTGCATCCTACATATTTATTACATTCAAACATACTAACGTATACTCTATGCCTACATGATGTCACTATGTAGGAACCGGGGCACCTCACGATCATTCTCCATGTTGCTAGTTTTGGCATCTTGAAGATAAGCTGTGGTGAGTTCTCAAGTTTCGGGACACTAGATATGCTACTCTTTCTTATGTTATTTCCTTAGGTTGAACTCTTGCTACTATGAGGGTGAGTCTGGAAAGTGTTTTGGCCCCTGCTCAAGTCTGGTCAATAGCGTGACAGAATGAATTGATCAATTGTTGTGTTGTTCTGATCAAAATTGACTACTGAAACATTGGTGGCCATTGCAGTTGATGAATGAGCATAAGATCCATAGAGATAGAAAGATTGGACTTGTGAGAGTTAGATGTACTCTGATACCATAAAGAGTGGAGCAATATTAAGAATGAAGTCATGTTTATTATTGTAATCTACATACAGTCTATAAAGGGTTGTACCTATTTGAGTCCTAAAATATACAAAATCTATACCTGATAACTATTGAAGATAAAATATTATAATAAAAATAATTAAAAAAACTAAACTAATGGAAGTGATTAAGATAAACTCTATGTTTAGTAGCAACTAACAACTAAAGCTAAATTCACCAGTTATTAAATTATATTAATCAAGTATGCGTATTGTTAATATATTATTTTAAAGATGATTTAGGTCGAATAAATTTACCCTTAATCCTCATTTTGCTGGTGCTAATGATCTTTGATTTTTTTCAATTACAAGTTGGGCTATATTAAGTCAACGAATTGCTTGGTGATGGCTGATGGTAGAAGCTCAAAAAGCAATCAATTAACTTGATATAATCTAATGGTTAAAATGACTAATTCATTGATGATTTGAAAATTGAAAGAATGAAACGTTGACATGTTTTTCATGGTAAATGTATTAAAATTGACTAGCAGAAAATAATGACTATCCAATTTGTGGTGTCCAATTTTGATGATCTAAATGATATCTGATATGATAGTATAAAGTTGGATTTATTGAATAAAATTTTATAAACTACTATTGCTGAATAAATTGAAATATTACATATTGTTTGTTTAATATTTTTTTATATTTTCTTTTTCTGAAGTATTATGCACTAGCCTTAAATGGACAAATTTAATTAGAAATATCCCTAGTTGCAATATGCTACAATAATAGTCAATGAAAAATATTTTGAGCTTTTCCTTTCTAGTGATTCTAATTAACTCATTCTAATTTAGCATAATTATATTAATCAAATATCTATTAGCAAGTATTGTGCAAAATTTTTTTTAAAGTTTTTTATGGCTTTTAAGGTACGATGACTTTTTCCTACTCTAGATCTTGTGTATGATTTGAGCCGTAAAAATTTTTTCAGATTAGGAATAAAATTATATGACCTTAGTTCTAATGTAGTAGTAGTTAATTTATGAAGATAACATTGATTTAATGAAAATAATTTTTCTTTATAAAATTATTTTGTCAAATAATACAACTATGGCCAATGATGGTGTGCTTCATGGCAAAGAAAATGATGGTGATGTTAAAGGGGGAGTTGAAATGATAGAGATTCAAAGAATAGTTATGTGATGATAAAGCAATGATGAGGGGAAGGATGATAAAGATAAAAATTGTGGGAATGATTATGTCTTCCTTAATAAATAAAATAATACAAATAATGAGCATAAAGCTGATGATGGTGGAGGCCTCAAAAATGATTATGTACTTTCTTACAAAGTGATTGACAAAGCTCATGGTGGTAATGGTGGAAAAATTATTCTGTAGTGTGGAAGATGTGGCAAGAACCATGTAGATATGTGCTATCAGAAAACTAGTGGTTGCTTTGCATGCGGCCAAGGTAGTCACAAGATTTTTGATTGTCCCAAAGCTCGTGATATGGTAAGAGTGCTTGTCCACAAGGAAAAGATACTCAAGTGGGTCAAAAGCCTCAGGGAGTGCAATAATATCATGACCCAGACCTAGGACTAGGAGTTACATGACGAATGGGAACCCAAGAGTCCCCTAACAAGTCTTAAAGTACAAAAATTCACATCATCGGTTTGGAAGCGATTCAAAAGTAAACATATAGTTCTAAGAGACAGGAAAGTAGGACTTATGCTATCGGAATATTTTAGGTAAAGGGATTAACATAGATCCACAAAACACATAGCACATAAGATTGAGGGGCGAGTAAGTAAGACTCATGTTGTTGGGGCATTTCGGGACTTATGATCTTTCCACCATATAATATAATCAAACCACAAGTCTCATAACCAAATCACATAACAATAGAGAACACGTAACCAGCCCATAACATAAGCTTCAACCATAACACTTCACATATAATGTAAAGTTAGTTTATAAGGTGTCCAATAATTCCTCTCACATAAGATAGGTCGGGGGACAAGACATACCCTGGGCTCACCCTCAACATAAGTAAAAGAGATAACAGGCAACATATATAGAAGGATGGTGGGTCATCCTTAGAAGATGGGACTCATCATTACAAGCAAACTTGATATCTAGGCTTAGCGTCAAACGGTGGATGATCAAAGTGCTCGTTCCCTACATGGTGACATCATGTTGGAAAAAGTATGATTTAGTATGTTTGAATGTATTAAGTATGAGATATACAATACATGTAACTTACCAAACTTGCACTTCAATGTTAGATGACTAGGGCACATAATATAGAAAGATATATATAGCAAGGAATGTAATATAAAAGAATGCCATGAAATTCATTTGCACGACCCGTACCTAAGGTATAGGAGTGACACGATGAATGGGAACTCGAGAGTCCCCAAACAAGTCTCAAAAGTACCAAAATTCACATCATCTGTTTGGAAGTTCATTCAAAGGTACACACATAGTTCTAAGAGACGGGAAAGTAGGACTTACGCTATAGTGATATCTTAGGGAAAGGGATTAACATGGATCCACATAACATGTAGAACATAAGTCTAAGGGACAGGAAAGTAGGACTTAAGGTATGAGGAAGATTCGGGACTTAGGATCTTTCCATCATATTATATGATCAAACTACAAGTCTCATAAATAAGTCACATAACGACAGCCAAAATGTAACCAAGCCAGAACATAAGCCTCAACTATAACACTTGACATATAATGTAAAGGAGTTTACAACGTGTCCAATAATTCCTCTAACATAAGATAGGCAAGGGGCCAAGACTTACCCTGGGCTGACCTTTAAAGTAAGCAAATGAGATAAAAGGCAACATTCATAGAAGGATGATGGGTCGTCCCTGGAAGATGGGACTCACCACTATATGTAAACTTGATATTCGGGCTAAGCATCGAACGGTGGATGATCAAAGTCCTTAGTACCTATATGGTCATATCATGTAGCAAAAAGTATGCATTAGTACGTTTTAATATACTAAGTACGCGAGATGCAATGCTTGTAACTTACCAAACCTGTACTTCAATGTTAGCTGACAAGGGCATATAATATAGAAAGAGATATATAGCAAGGAATGTGATATAACAAGATGACATGAAATTATTGATGGATGGAGTGAAAATGATTGTCATATATATAGTAGGGATGTGACCATAACTAACATGAGTAAGACCAAGCAAGCTAATACTTGGAATCTCGATGAAATTCCCTCACTGGTAAAGAGGTGGTATACTTTCCAAAGGTAAACCATACTTTAACTTACTAGAACAACACCCATTTTAAATGAAGTAACCTTCTTTACGAGAACAAAACCCATTTCGGATAGGATTTTTACATATAGTATATCACATCATATCATATCATGTCTTTTTCTTACGAGAATAACACCCATTTTGGAGGCATCTTTCCTTATGGGAAGAACACCGATTTTGGAAAGGAACCTATGCTAGGCACGTAGTTCAAGAAAAG
Source organism: Solanum sejunctum (assembly GCA_025642045.1). Classification (NCBI taxonomy): domain Eukaryota; kingdom Viridiplantae; phylum Streptophyta; class Magnoliopsida; order Solanales; family Solanaceae; genus Solanum; species Solanum sejunctum. Next base: position 45,858 of record JAOTQJ010112397.1, on the reverse strand, counting down.
GGAGAGAGCCCCTGGTGATAGATCTAACGGCCCCAATCCATCGGTATTAGGTCATCATCCCACAAGAATACATACATACATATATATACATATACATACATACATACATACATACATACATACATAGATATATATGTATGAGGCAATAGTAATTTTTTTCAAAATAATGCACATTTGAGCTAAAAAGCCCAATCATAATTCATAGTCATAATACTCATGTGTCACGCTCAAAGTCTCATTAGGACGGATTGGCACCCAATGCCGATGAGGCTTGGGAGAGCCGACCTATATTTATGCACTTTCTATACATATTATAAGGGGTTTCTATATTTGAATTGCCTTTAAAAAAATAAACAGTGATAAAACAAGCAAAAAGGAAATGCATGTGGCTAGGCCATTGGAGCCAGGATGTTTAAAATACGACATATGACTACACTTTAATTTACATAGTCTACAAAGACTCTAGATAGGAAAAAGTATCTGATAAGGGTTGGGATAGGACCCACCTTGACTAACTGTACAACACAAAAATATAAGGTCTAGACACACAGCAACCTGGAGCTCGGTAACAACTGCTGCATATCCTGTACTCCTACTAAGGAGATCTACTAGCACCTGTACCTGCAATATGAAATGCAGGTCCCCTATAAGGGACATTAGTATGAGATAATATACTAAATATGTAAGGCAGAAAATACTATAAACGAAGTAACAACTCAAATGAAACTATGCACTGGTATCAAATAAGAGACTGCCTTTAGTTGTACTATGGGATCATATACTTTACGTTCTTTTTATTACTTTACCTTTACTGTATAATCTTTGCACAACATGTAATACAAATAACTTACTAATCAGTAGTAATTGATATAGGGATTGGCCCTGGATAGGCTTTTCCTTTAACCCCGTGGGCTACCCCCCATGATAGGATTGACCTTTGCTAGGTGATTCTTCCATCCCTCGGGTTAGAATCTATCAATAAGCAATATACTTTATCTTTTAATTACCTTTAAGATGATTCTTTTGGTGATCATAATATTGGAGCTGTAGGAATATAGATAAAATATATGATATATAAATAATCACAAAAGATAACACCACAATGAAAGGAGTAAGTTACACAAAAAATGAAATGCATAGGAGATAGAACAACACGTGAACTTTATTTAGTAGAACGAATTCGTGTATCTTGATATCCAAGTATGTATGCAGATTTAAAGGTGACTATGTATGGGAGTATACGAACATGTGAAAGAGTCAAGACATGGTTAGTAGTATAGGAACATACGAACATGTGAAAGAATCGATACATGGTTAGTAGTTGTGTCAGAGTTGGTAAGTGTCTCTATGTGCCAAGAAGGAATCTATGTTTCATGCCAAATAATATGAAATCAAGTAGCCTTATATACCTCGCTGTATGACCTCACTATTACCTTATGATAACCTCCCCTTACTCTAAATATTTATACAATATAGTAGGTGATAGAACTAGCATTACCATCCAATAGATACATCTTGGCAGCCCAATCTCCTAAAAAAACAACACATGGGCAGCCAACGCATAATTATAAACTCGAGCGTATTCTTTCAACTTTTCCGCCCCTAATCATATTTTCTAACACACATTTTTAGATATATATATATAATGTGCAGCCTGTTTTGGTGTCATAACGCTCCTACAATATCCCACAAAGCACAACACATAACAATTCTACGCAACATACAAATAGGAGGCATAATGTTATGTCCCTTTGCCACATTTTAACGTTGACAATTCCAAACCAATTTCAACTTTACCCAAACTGTCCAAAACACATATATACATAAGAGAAACCTTAAAACACTCTAATAATAGTACCAAAGCAATCATTAAGTATGTGAGGCAATAGCCTCCGATCCACCCCCCCACAATTTCGTATTAAGAACATAAATGCGATATCCTATAAAAACACACTTTTGTGGACTGTAAAAGTGGTGCAGAAGCCTTCATACATCATTTGAGAACCAATAATCCCTAATAATGGTAGCCTCCATTCATAATCAATCCAACAAAAATGAGAAAAGCTTTCAAATAAATAAAAATAATGTATAAAAATCTTGGAACATATGCTGTCCAAAATTTTCAGCATAGACCTAACCAACATAGTCTCTTGTTTTTCACGAAGAAACCTTACTAAAAAGACAACTAAAATCACTTAGCTTTACCGTCAAGGTTGAGGGTCTCCTTAAGAACCCTAAAAGATTCCTTTGGCTGCTCTACAAAGTCAAGAAAAGGTTGAGAGAAGCCTTGGAGAGCAATCTGATTTTTTTTTTGTTCAAGTTGAAAATGACTTATAAGAGATGTTTTAAACCCTTTTTAAAAGGGGAATTTGGCTTAACTACTATGGCATTTTTAGTCTTACTTTACTAAGCTTGTAATATAGCTTTTTGCAAATTTCACTTGGGCCTTATTGTGTTCAAATTGGTTGGGCCTTGTCTGCCCATTTCTCCCTTTTCTCCTTACCTAGTTTTGGACGCAATTATTTAAGTGGATTATGGTGTATTTGGGCCTTTGATTATTTATCTTAGGCTAAAAATAAAGTCCATTTATGATGGTAAAATACAGGCTAAAGTGACACCCTTAACTCAGACTTTATTCATAATCTAACTGGACAAATTCGACGTCGGACCTTCTCTCCATTTAACTAGCAATTTAACCTAAGCAAGTAGGTGACTCACCTGCTAGCTTCATAAGTCCTACAAGCACCTCAGTTCTCTCACTTTGTTTAGGGTCGTGATCTCCTCAATTCAACTTAAAGCTTATTTACACTTTACCTTCTTTAGCATTAGACGCACATATCGTCCTATAACATGAGATTCAAGCACTTTAAAAAAGATAGGCTCTAATTTGACCAAATCATATCATGTTTCATTTGGATAGAACTAGTATTGTAAGATGTGGGGTGTTACATCCTTCCACCTTTATGAATATTTGTCCTCAAATGTTAGCATAAATAGATAGTTTAACTAAGTTCAAACCTTTACTTACACAAACTTTAACAATATACTAAGTATTCAATCATACCTACCTATTAGTGTCCCAATTCTGCATGTTGGACATCCTCTTTAGCTTCAAATAAGTAAGGGTATTTTGCTTTCATTTCCTTCCTCGACCTCACATGTTATTTCTTCTACTTGCTGGTTTCTCCAAAGTACTTTTACAAAAGATATTTTTTTTATTTCACAGCTTCTTAACTTGACGATCTATAATAGCAATAGGTATCTCTTTATATGTGAGATCTTCTATAACCTTCACGTCTTCAATAGGAGTGATACAGGATGGGTCACCTATGCATTTTCGAAGCATTAAGACATGAAAAACTGGATGAACCATTGAAAGCTCTTGGGGTAGCCCTAGTTCATATACAACCTACCTAAACCTCTTAATAATCTAACATGGCCCAATGTAATGTGGGATCAGTTTTCCTCTCTTACCAAATCTCATAAACCCTTTCATTGGAGACACTTTTAAAATTGCCCAATTGCCTACTGAGAATTCCAATCCTCTTCTTCAAGCATCCACATATGATTTGTGATGACGTTGGGCTATTTCTAGCTATTGCTATATTACCTTAACTATTTCCTTGGCTTGTTGTACTAGATCTTGCCCACGCAAGGTGGTTTCACCCACTTCAAACCATCCAATTGGTGATCTACATTTCCTTCCAGACAAAGCTTCATAAGGTGACATCTTGATACTTGAGTGGTAGCTATTATTATAGGAAAATGCAATAAGTGGCAAATAGTCCACCCAACTACCTTGAAAGTCCAATGCATAAGCTCGCAACATATCTTCAAATGTCTGAATGGTGCATTTTGCTTGACCGTCTATTTGAGGGTGGAATATTGTACTCAAATTCAATTGTGTCCCTAAACTTCTTTGGAAGGACTTCGAAAACTTTACAGTAAATTGAGCTGTCAGAGATAATGGAGATTGGGACCCCATGTAGCCTGACTATCTCTTTGAGGTATAGCTTGGCATACTCTTCAGTTGTATAATCACTCCTGACTAGCAAGAAGTGTGCTGACTTTGTGAGTCTGTCAATTATTACCCATATGGAGTCAAACTTCTAAAATGAGTGGGGTAACTAGGTAACAAAGTCCATGTTGATCATATCCTATTTCCATGTTGGAATCTCTATACATTGCATATAACCTTCTAGATTTTGGTGTTCTACTTTCACTTGTTGGTAATTTGGACATTGAGCTATAAATTCTGCAAGGTCCTTTTTCACGCCTCCCCACCAAAGCATTCCCTTCAGGTTATGATACATCTTATTTGATACTGGATGGATGGAATATCGGGAATGATAGGCTTTTTCCATTATCCTCTTTTTTAATCCATTAGTATCAAGCACACATACTCTATTTTGGCAGTAAAGTACTTTATTTTCTATAAGGTCAAAGCCCTTTATCATACCCTGACTTACCTTTTCCTTAAGCTGTCGTAGAACAGGATCCTCGAAATTTTTTTATTTCACCTCCATTACGAATGAAGATGCTACTGTATTATGTACAATAACCCATTCCTTTGGAGTTTCAAGAAGGAGAACTCCCAAACTGGCTAGCTGACGTAGATCCTTAGACACTCCTTTACTTATCACAACTTGATCACCAGTAATCATGATTGCCTTATGGCTCAAAGCATCGGCTACAATATTTGCCTTCCGTGGATGGTATAGTATATCAATGTCGAAATCCTTTATTAGCTTTAGCCACCTCCGTTGTCTTAAATTTAGGTCTTTCTGCTTAAAGATGTATTATAGGTTCTTATGATTAGTATATATGTCAACATGAACTCCATACAAATAGTGGTGCCATATTTTCAGAGCAAACACAACCACTGCTAGCTCAAGATCATGTGTTGGGTAGTTTTTGTCATATGGTCATAGCTGTCTAGATGCATAAGCAATTACCCTACCATGTTGCGTCAATAGACACCCTAAGCCAACTCCTGAAGCATCACAATACACTGCATAGTGCTCAGTGCCTTTTGGAAGTACTAGCACAGGTGCAGAAGTTAGCTTATTTTTCAGCTCCTAGAAGATCCTTTCACATGTATCACTCCATTGGAACTTGATTGCCTTTTGTGTAAACTTTGTTAGAGGTATAGAAATAGAAGAAAAACCTTCAACAAATCTCTTGTAATAACCTACCAAACCTAGGAAGCTCCAAACTTCCATGGGCGTTGTTGGTCTTGGCCAATCTTTCACATGCTCTATCTTTTGTGAATCAACCCTTATCCCTTCATTAGACATAATATGACCCAAGAATGCCACTGATTTTAGCCAAAATTCACATTTAGAAAACTTGGCATACAACTATCGATCACGGAGAACTTGTAACACTTGTCGTAAGTGATTTGCATGGTCTTGTTCTGATCTTGAATATACCAAAATGTCATCAATAAACACTACCACAAACACATCCAAGAATGGCTTAAATACCCTATTCATCAGATCCATAAAAATTGCTAGTACATTCTTTAGCCCAAACGTCATAACAAGAAATTCAAAGTGACCATACTGTGTTTTGAAATAAGCCTTGGGTATATATTTCTCCTTAACCCTCACTTGGTGATAACCTGATCTCAAATCAATTTTTGAAAAGCACTTGGCATCCTGTAACTGATCAAATAAATTATCAATCCTAGGGTGGGGGTATTTATTCTTAATTGTCACACTATTCAATTTTCGATAGTCGATACACATTCTCAAGGTGCATCCCTTTTGCGTATAAGTAGCACTGGTGCACCCTAAGGGGACACACTAGGTCTTATAAAACAATTATCCAATAAGACTTTTAACTGCTCTTTTAATTCACGCAACTCTGCCGGGGCCATTCTATATGGAGGGATGAAAATAGGTTGAGTGCTTGGAAGTAAGTCAATACAAAAATCTACTTCTCTATATGGAGGTAAGCCTGGAAGTTCTTTAGGGAACACATCATCAAATTCATTTACTACTGGAACTGATTAAAGAGTTGGTGATTCTGCCTCCATATCCCTCACTCTAACTAAATGACATATATACCCCTTTTATATCATCTTTTTGGCCTTAAAATAAGAGATAAACTTCCCCTTTGGTGCCCCAGCATTGCCTTCCCATTCAAGAACTACCTCATTTGGAAAGTGAAAGTACACTTTCTTAGTTTGGCAATCTACGGTGGCATAGCAAGAAGCTAACCAATCCATACACATTATAATGTAAAACTCCATCATTTCTATCTTAATAAGGTCAGCTAATGTGTCACAATCACAAACAGTTACTACACAGTCATAATAAATCCTTCTAGCCATAATAGATTCATAGGTTGATATGGAACTTCAAATGTTTGCTTCAATAATTTTAGTGTCCTCTTAAGCTTTCTAGCAACTATTGGGGTAATGTATGATAGTTTAGAACCATAGTAAATTAATGCATATACATTATATGAATAGATGGACAATATACCTATGACCATATCAGGTAAAGCTTTCCTAGAGCATAAGTGCGATTCTGGACTCCACTAGAGCTATCTGCCCCTCTAACACCTGTACTGCTGCCCGTAGATGCTTGTTGACCCCTACCTAATGAAGGAACTGATGATGATAATGCAATAGCTAACCCAGCAGATTATGCTATATGACCCATATACCTCCTCGGGCAATATTTTATTATATTCCCTGGCACACCACACCAATAACAAGAGTCTATTCCAACATGACATATAACTGAATGACTTCTTCCATACTGTGCACAAGGTTGCCTAGGGGTCATTTGGCAACCTACTGAATATCTTGTTGTCTGTGTACATTGTCCCTCACCTCATTTACCAAACGGATTATTTCTAGACCCTTGAGGTTGTGGGGGAGCACTAGCTACAAAGTAGGAGGATAATAGCCTAGGTGGTCTATTATAAAATTAAGGCCTAAGCTCACCTTGGGACGGTGTAAACTGCCCTGTAGATTTGGCCCTTTGGGGCTGCCCTATTTCCAACTCTTGTGTCCTTCTTTGCCTTTGATCGTCCAACTTCTGTGCAAAAGCTTGCATTCTCGCTATATCCATATCTTTGGTCAAAGGAAGTAATAGTACAGTCTCTGACCATATACATATCCAGTTATCTACATATCGATGAACTCTATCTGCCATAGTAGCAACTACATTAGGATCATACCCGGCCAGGGAATAAAATTGAAGGATATGCTCCCTCACGCTCATATTCCCTTGTGAAGGTTCAAGAACTGATCTGTACGGGCATGTCAGATCTCTAATGGCATGTAATGGTCAAGAAATGCCTCTTTCAACTCCTTCAAGGTAGTTGGGGGTGCATCTATACCCTTAGATTACTTCCAAGCTTCATACAAAAATATAGGCATACCCTTCAACCTATATGTCGCTAACTCGACAACTTCTATCCCACTCACATGCAGAACATCTAAAGTGCACTGAATTGGATCAATAAAGTGTTTGGGATCTTCATTAGGATCTGACCTAGTGAAGGGTGGAGGGTCTAAATGAAGAAAATAACGTATCCTTGTGCCAACTGTCCTATTCGCACCACCTGCACCTATAACCGGACCTTCCTATCTTTGACCTTGGCTAGCAACTATACATTTCAATAGTTTGACTGCATTTTTCAGATCCTACACAATAGCATCAATAGATGGTTCTGCGAATTTCACTACTTCCGGATTCATCAGGAGCTGGAGGAGTTGGAGATGTTTGTGACAGAAACTCCTCTTGAACTTTATTTTATTTTCTCACCTAACTAGGTATACCAAACACCACTTCTACATCCTTCTCGTTACCTTTCTTTTGCTTGGTTTATGGCATACATATTGTACAAAATAATTTAGGAGTTAGACATAATGCACCTATTAAACTTGGCTTTATAACACGATCTAAAGAATGAAAAGAAAGTAACAACTCCTAAATACCACGTAGCCTCCTATTTATAAATATGGTGCACAACACATCGATAAACAAGACTCTACATAGACAGGGTTTTGTAGACTCCCTAGGATGACCTGCTCTGATACCAGTTTTGTCACCCCCAACCTGCATGATAACAAGTTGGTACTCCCTAGGATGAAATGCAGATAATAACAAGCCAAAAGGAAGTATAGATGGCTAGGCCGTTAGGGCCACGGTGTTTAAAGTATGAGACATGACCACACTTTAATTTATATAGTCTACAAATACTCTAGGTAAAAAAAGTATCTGATAAGGGTTGCGACAAGACTCTCCTCAACTAACTATACAATAAAAAAATATAAGCTCTATACACACACAAAGCTCTTAAGCAACCTGGAGCTTGGTAACAACAGCTAGATATCCTGTACTCCTACTACGGAGATCTACTAGCACCTGTACCTATAGCATGAAATGCAGGTGACCTTAAGAGATGTCAGTATGAAATAATGTACTAAATATATAAGGCAGGAAATACTATATACGAAGTAACAGCTCAAATGAAACTATGCACTGGTATCGGATAAGAGACCACCTTTAATTGTATTGTGGGATCATGCACTTTATGTTCTTTTTATTACTTTATCTTTACTATATAATCTGTGCATAACATGTAATATAAATAACCAACTAATCAGTGGTCAATATATATTGGGATCGGACCTAGCTATACTTTTCCTTTAACCCCTTGGGCTATCCCCCGTTATAAGATTGACAATGGCTAGGTGATTCTTCTATCCCTTGGGTTAGCAGCCATCAATAAGCAATGTACTTTAGCTTTCAATTGCCTTTGAAATAATTCTTTTGGTGGTTATAATATTAGAGTTATAGGACTGTAGATATAACATATGACATGTAAGTAATCACAAAAGACAACACCGCAATGAAAGAAGTAAGTTACACAAATAATGAAATGGATAGGAGATAGAACAACATGTGAACTTTATTCAGTAGAATGAATTGTGTATCTTGGTATCCAAGTATGCATGCAGATTTAAAGGTAACTATGTATGGGAGCATATGAATATGTGAAAGAGTCGATACACCGTTAATAGCTATGTCGGAGTTGGTAAGTACCTCTATTTACTAAAGAGGGATCTATGTTTTATGCCAAAAAATACGAAATCAAATAGCCTTATATACATCACTGTACGTCCTCGTTATTACCTCATGATAACCTCCCATTACTACAAATATTTATCTATAATATTGTAGGTAATGAAACTAGTATTAGCATCCAATAGATACATCTTGGTAGTCCAATCTCATAAAAAAACAATACATGGTCATGAAGGGCATAATTATAAACCCGAGCATATTCTTTTAACTTTTTCACCCCTAATCATATTTTATAATACACATTCTCATATACATATCATATGCAGCCCGTTTTAGTGGCATAACAGTCTAACAGCATCTCACAAAGCACAACACATAATAATTCTACGTAACATACAAATAGGCGGCATAAAGTTACGTCTCTTTGCCACATTTTGACGTCGATAATTCCAAACCTATTTCAACTTTACCCAAACTGTACACAACACATGTATATGTAAAATATCCTTAAAACAGTTTAAGAATAGTACCAAAGTAGTTATTAAGGATGTGAGGCAATAGCCTCCTATCCAATAACCCACAAGTTCGTATTAAGAACACAATTACAATATCCTATAAGAACTCACTTTTGCGGACTGTAAAAGTGGTGCAACAGCCTTTATACATAATTTAAGAAGTAATACTCCTTAACAACAGTAGAGTCCCTTCATAATTAATCCAACCAAAAGAGAAAAGCTTCCAAACAAACAAGAAAAATGTATAACAATCTTGGAACACATGATGTCCAAATTTTTCAGCATATACCTAACCAACATATTCTCTTGTTTTTCATGAAGAAACCTTACTAAACACATAACTATAATTACTTACCTTTACCTTTAAGGTTTAAGGCCTCCTTAAGAACCCTAAAAGATTCCTTTGTCTACTCTACAAAGTCAAGAAAGGGTTGAGAGAAGACCTGGAGAGCAATCAGATTTTTTGTGTTCAAGTTAAAAATGACTTATGAGAGTTGTTTTAAACCCTTTTTAAAAGGGGAATTTGGCCGATATACTAAGGCATTTTTAGATTTACTTTACCAAGATGATTATGCATCTCCTTGTCACTTTTACATGGGCTTTATTAGGTTCAAATTGGTTGGACCTTAGCTGACCATTTCTCCCTTTTCTCCTTACATAGTTTCGAGCCCAATTAGTCAAGTGGGTTGTGGTATACTTGGGCCCTTTTATTATTCATCTTGGGCTGAAAATAAATATCATTTATGATAGTAAAACACGAGCTAAATTTAAATCCTTAACTCAGACTTTATTCATAATCGAACTTGGATAAATTTGACGAGGGACTCGTCTCCGTTTAGCTAGCAATTTAAGCTAAGCAAGTAGGTGACTCACCTGCTAGCTTCCTATGTCCTAAAAGTACCTCAATTCTCTCACTTTGTTTAGGGTTGTGATCTTCTCAATTTAACTTAAAACTTATTTACACTCGACCCTCTTCAGCGTTAGATGCACAGATCGTCTTATAACATTAGATTCAAGAACTTTAAAAAAATGGACTCTAATTTGACCAAACCATATCATGTTTCATTTGCATAGCACTAGTGTTGTAAGATGTGGGGTGTTACATCATGAATAGGAATATCCCATTCATATAGAAGATGGTGCAAGCACCCAAAATGCTCCAAGAGCCATAGTTATAGACATGTACGTGATCACATTCTTGTTGTAACCAATATCTTATTAAAATCATATCATAGAACATAATTGGTCTTAACCCACTTCATAATTTTCATAAATTTCCAGAATCATGAGATGCATATGATAAGAATGAAATGAGAGTGACATGGGTAATTTGGATTAAACCTAAAATCATCAATACAATATGAAATTCAAGTGAAAACATAATTAGATCCATATTTGAATTCATAATATAATCACTAATGCATAAACATGTCTTAAAAAGCGACATGCATATTCATAATTTCATAAACCAGATATAATTCATCATATTATAGTTTAGATCAACTTTAAATCATCATATAAGTATAACCCATAAATTAATTAAATTTAATAAGTAAGATAATTGAAAACCCAACTTGAAAGTGAGCAAAATTCATGAAAAGTGCAAGAAATGTTTTGGGTCTCTTTGGTTTAAAGGAAGCAAAGATCAGACCCACATACCTAGACCCAATGAAGAAAAACCCAAGAGAAATTTGAAGAAATATTGTGTTAGCCTTGAACCCCTAGCTTGAATTTCTACAAGTGTTTTGAGAGGAGTTTTGAAGGGTTTTTAGAATGAGAGAATAAATTTAAATAGGGTTTTAGATCATAAAAAAGTTCTAAGATAGCATAAGAAGTCCCAAAAAGTCATTAGAATAATTGGAATTGACAAGAACGCCATTAATGAAACGGATGGAAAAATTATTCGTCATCACGTCAAAGATAGGTTCATGGGTAGCGTGATACTACACTGTCCATTTGGAGTCCCCGTGAATCAAAACATAGAGAAAAATCTAAAAATTAAAACCATGGCTTGACACGTAGAATTTTTTAGCACAAAGTTCACCAAATAATTGGGCTCATGGGTCATGTGGAGTTACACAGTCTGTGTGGTGTGCTCGTATACCAACACTCGAAAAACTTTTCACAAAAAAGCTATGAGACTGTAATTCTATACATAGCATAATTTTACTTCGAAATCCATGCGGGCACCATCATGACCCATGAAAAATCACACGAGCAGTGTGAGGGGTCGTGTGACATCACATAGCACCAAATGGTGGGGTTTCAAGCTCAAGCAACTGCACGACTCCTCCACACGATTGGTGAAGTGTAACACGACGCATATGGGCTGCCAGTGTGGTGTGGATTAGCTTATAACCAAGGGTCAACACTCAAAATTAAGGCCAAGTGTTGCCTCACTGGAGGTCACATGACTTGTGTGACCTCACACTAACTGTGTTGTCTCCCTTGAGTCGACACTAGGTCTAAATTTAGTTTGGAACAAAATTCTTAAGTTCCAACGACGTTGTACAACACATAGATCATTACAAACAAGGTGGTGCTCCTAGCAAGAATAGGTTCTATGCACTGCAAGGGAGGCAATAGGTGGATGATAAACCAAGTATTGTCACTGGTATGTTGAAAGTATTTGATTTTTATATTTATGTGTTGTTAGATCTGGGTGTTAACCTATCCTTGTGACCCCTTTCCTTGCATATAGGTTTAATCTGAGTCCTAAAATTTTACATGATCCTTTCCTTGTGTCCATTCCCGTGGATGAGCCAATAGTGGCTAAATGAGTCTATAAAAGTGTTCCCATATCTATTAAGCATAAGACCTTTCCATGTGATCTTGTCGAATTGTTTATGGTGGATTTTGATATCATCTTTGGTATGGACTGGTTACATGCCTCCTATGCCACCATAGACTGTAAATCCCGAAAGTCAAGTTTCAAATTCCTAATGAGCCTGTCTTTAAGTGGTAAGGTAAATATTTTGTGGTAAAGGATAGGTTTATTTCATACCTTAAGACCCATAGGATAATTTTGAAGGGGGTTTATCTATCATATGGTTAGGGTTTGATGTGTTATCTGAAGTTCAATGTCTTGAGTCAATCCCTAAGTCAATGAATTACCTGATCTGTTTCTCGAAGATATTCCTAGCAATTCTCTGAAAAAAGAAATTGATTTTGGCATAGACCTACTTCCCAATATAACATGGCCAAAAAATGACATAGATTTAAGTTAGAACTCACATTTTGAAAATTTGACATACAACTCCTTATCCTTGAGGGTCTAAGGAACAATTCGGAGGTGATCGAGATGCTCTTTCTCATCTCTAGATTACATCAAAATATCATTGATGAACACAATCACGAACATATCAAGGTAATTACTAAATACTCTATTCATCAAGTCCATGAAGGTAGCATGAGCATTGGTCAATTTGAAGGACATACAAAAAATTCAAAGTGACTTTATCGGGTTTGAAAAGCCCTCTTCGGGATGTCACACTCTATCACTTTTAACTAGTGATTCCCTGATCTAGGGTCTATCTTGGATAAAATAGTGGCACCCTAAAGTTTATCAAATAAGTCATCAGTCCTTGAAAAGGGACTTTTGTTCTCAATGGTCACTTTATTCAACTGGCAATAATCTATACATTCTGATGGAACCATCTTTATTTTGTACAAATAGGACAGGAATGCGCTGTGAAGAGGCACTTGACCTAATAAATCCCTTATCTTTGAAGTCTTTCAACTGCCCTTTCGAATCTTTTAACTCGGCAGGAGCCATTGTATATGGTGAAATAGAGATGGGTTGAGTATCAAGGAGAATATTGATCCAAAACTCCATCTCCCTATCAAGAGGGAGTCGAGGCAAATCATCAAGGAATATATTAGGGAACTTATTGACAATTGCAACTGACTCAAAAGTTGGAGACTCTATATCATAAGCCTTAGTTGGTACGAGGCGATAGATACATCCTTTAAAAATTAATATTTTGGCCCTAAGGTAGGAAATAAACTTACCCTTGGGCACTGCAGAACTACCCTTCCACTTTATAATAGGATTGTTCAGAAATTGGAATTTGACCATCTAGGTTCTACAATTGATAGAGGCACAACAAACGTAAAGCTAGTTGTCACGCCTCAGGAGGGTACCTATGGTGTGGCTAGTACTCAGAGACTATTGCTAGTCCCTGACTGAACCACTTGGCCTCATCATCACATCAACTCAACAATGGAAGAAATAACTCAGACAAAAACATTGTATGTATAAAATACAACTCTACTACATTATAGTTTTCCAATGAAATAAGATGGAATACAAAGTACACATTGAATCCTCTTCTGAAATATCTATGAAACCTCTACTCCACAATTAGATGGTGCCATGACTAACCATGGATACCCAAATTAGAGAAATGAAAATATACTAAGTAAACTCATAAGATAAAAGAGCTCCTCTGAAAAATCAAAGAGGGCTCACCAACTCAGGAAATGTACTGATCTGGACCTTAATGATATGCTGACTAAAGTCCTCTATCACCTATATTTGCATCATAAAAATGATGTAAGCCCAAATGACTGTTAGTACATTGAATATACTAGTATGTAAAATAGCTCAAGAAAGTAAAGTTTAAGTCATACTTCTCGATTCAACAACTTATGCTAAATTCATGACATGCAGGTTTACAAGTAAATCATGTTTTTAAAATATACTTGTTATAAATAAGCATAGTTTAAAATATCCTACTAAGTCAATGTTGCTTAGGAGTTTCACTAAACCGACATCCATATCCCATCACTCTTAGATTGGGTGATGCACAACTAAGGTAATGTCATTGCCACACCCATCCTAGGCGTGCCATTGTAAAGGATGATCAACTATCTCTTGAATTCCTAATAAATATGGACTTATGGGACAATAGTCTCTAGAACAAACTTTACGACTATCCTATGCTGGCAACATAGTTCTATGGGTTAAAGTAGATGTTTACTTGGTCCTTGCTCGGTGCTGGATAGTCTTTCCAAGACTAAAATTAACATGTTCAAATCATTAATAAACTCCGTACTCAATGCTCAGTCCATTAACTCAAATCTTAACCTCATTAGGTCAACTCATTTCAGTTACTTATCAACGCAGTTAATCAAGGAAAGTAATCAACTCGGCTCAGACTCATATGGTCATTTAGGCTTACTCAATTTCACTCATCATATAATGCAAGCAAGATAATCATATATAGTGATGTATATGACTAAATGTAATATGCTTCTCATATTTAGTCATACTTAATTTACTCAAATTAATTTTCAATTTACTCAACTCAAATACCCTAATTACTCAACTCAAATACTCAATGGCATGCATAGAATTTCATAAAATCATGAAATTTGGGGTTCATACTATCATGTATAAAATACATATGTAAATCTCATATCAATAACCATGCAATACAACAATTATCTTATACATCATCAGAAGGACTCATAAGAATTATAGTAAATTTGGTAATTGTTTGAAAAATCCAAAACCCAACTCATTGCTTCTCAAAATTGACTCACGTATTAAAGGAATGTGCATGTGAATAGACATAGTTCCACACTCTTGTTATCATTACATACTTGGAAATAGAAAAAATAATCGAACCTAAGCTGATCCTCGCATTTAAATTGGAAACCATAGCTCCTTCTTCCTACTCTAGTGCCCTCAAGAAATACTAGGTGCGAAGAATGGTGATAAAACACCTAGAGTTTGTTTTAAGGATTTATGAAAGCCTAAAATGACCAAGGATTAATTTCAATATGGATTAGAATGGACAAAAACACCCCTCATTAAAATTGGAGTCTATGAGACCCCATCTATGAGTCAGACACCATTTTACGAGCCGTAGACCATCCCTCGTAAACTAAATGTAAAACTTTGAGTTATTGAAAATTGGTATGAAACCCCTCTCTACAATCCATAAAACATTCTAGGGGTCATAAACTCCTCTCGTAAATATAGGGTCCTGAAACTTCAGTATTGGAATTTTTCATGAAACCTCATCTAAGAGTAGTTTACCATTTCATATATACGACTCAGACTTAAAAAAATTCACTAAGTCATATGGGGTTTTACATGATCTATTTTACAAGTAGTAAACCTAACTACATAGAATATGTCTACAAAAACCTTCTTCTACAAAATTTCTTAGCAACCTCTGCATATCCACTCCAGATCAGGTAAGAAGAATTGAGGGGTAGTATGTGTGTGTGTGTGACACTAGTCCATGCCAATAATAACATCAATATCAATCATCTCTAGCTAAACTAAGCCTGCTAAAGTATAGTTATGATAGATAGATACTATGTGATCTCTATATACTCCTTCAGCTAGAATGGACTTACCATAGAAGTAGAAACACTGAAGGGTTCAAGAAGACATACAGGAAGGATCTCAAAATTACTAGATACATATGGAGTTAGAAATGATAAAGTGGCACCTGGGTCAAAAATGACATACATATCACAGGAAAAGACTTGAAGCATATCCGTGACAACATCTCGTGCAACTTCCTAATCCTGTCAATTTCCCATGACAAACAGATGGTTTGTACCATGCATGTGTTAGTTGTGGAACCTCTTTGATTACCATTGGTTGGTGGTGCTGCTGAAGACTTAGTTTTATTACCTTCATCACCCCGCCTTCTCATTGGGCACTTAATCTGGTAGTGTCTAGTCTTTTCGCAGAATAACAATCATTTGTGCCCTTATGATAGTCACCTGGGTGCAATTTTAAACACCTGAAACATGGTGGTTTTCCCCTCAAATGTTGTGTCAAACTAGCTTGGTCTTGAGAATCCTAAGTTATAGAATTCTGACAGCCTTGAGACTTCTAATCGTACCTGTTAGTCGGAGCTTGTGCACTTTCTATGGATGGTGCATAATTTGAAGACCTTTTTTGAAAATAGGACCTCTCCCCCTTACTTTGCTTATGCTTGCAAAGCTTATGCCCTATTGATGTAGCTTTATTAGCCAAATGCTCCTACCTATCCCTCTTCTTATCCACTTTGAGTTGTTGCGTACAAACAATAACTCTAGAGATATCCATGCTTGAGATTAGCAATGTCACTTTGTGTCACACCCAAAGTCCCATTGGAGTTGACTACACCCATTGCTCATAAGGCCAGGGAGAACCCACCTGTATCTATGCACTTTTTATACAAATTATAATTGATTTCTACATTCAACATGCCTTTAAGAAAAGTAAATAATAATAACAAGCCAAAAGGAAATACATATGGCATGCCATTTGGGCCACAGTGTCTAAAGTATGAGACATGACCACACTTTAATTTACATAGTCTACAAAGACTCTAGATAAGGAAAAACATCTAATAAGGGTCGGGATAGGCCCCGCCTTTACTAACTGTACCATACAAAAAATACAAGCTCTAGACACGCAAAGCTCCAAAGCAACCTATAGCTTGGTAACAACAGTTGGATATCCTAGACCCCTACTTGGGAGATCTACTAGCACCTGTATCTGCAGCATGAAATGCAGGTCCCCCGTAAGAGACCTCAGTATGAGATAATGTATTAAATAAGTAAGGCCGAGAATACTATATATGAAGTAGTAACTCAAATGAAACTACGCATTAGTGTAGAATAAGAGACCACCCTTAGTTATACTGTGGGATCATGTACTTTATATCCTGTTTATTACTTTACCTTTACTGTATAATCTGTACATAGCAAGTAATATAAACGACCAGCTGATCAATGGTAAATTTATATCAGGATCGGCGTTGGCTAGGTTTTTCCTTTAACCTCTTGGGCTACCCCCTTGATAGGATTGACCCTGGCTAGGTGATTCTTCCACCCATAGGGTTACCACCCATCAACAAGCAATATACTTTATCTTTCAATTACCTTTGATATGATTCTTTTGGTGGTCATAATATTGGATCTATAAGACTATAGATATAACATATGACATATAAACAATCACAAAAGACAACACCAAAATGAAAGGAGTAGGTTACACACATAATAAAATGCATAGGTGGTAGAACAACACATAAACTTTATTTAGTAGAATGAAACATGAAAAGAGTGGAGGCATGGATGGTTGTTATGTGTAAGTAGATAAGAGACTCCATGTGCCAAGGAAAAACCTAGGTTTCATGCTAAGTAATACGAAATTGAGTAGCCTTAAATACCTCATTGTGTGACTTTGTTATTACCTCGAGATAACCTTTCCTTCCTCCAACTATTTATCTACAACATAGTAGGTGAAAAATAGCATTAGAAACCAATAGATACATCTTGGTATCCCAATCTCATAAGAAAACAATATACGGGCAGCAAGTGTATAATTGTAAACCCGAGCATATTCTTTCAACCTTTCCACCTCTAATCGTACTTTCTAATACGAATTCTCATATACATATCATGTGTAGCTGTTTTAGTACCATAAAATTCATACAATATCCCACAAAGCACAACACATAACAATTCTATGCAACATACAAATAGGCGGCATAACGTTACATCCCTTCACTACATTTCGACGTTGACAGTGCCAAACCTGTTCCAACTTTAACCAATCAGTCCACACCATGTATACACATAAAAACATTCCTCCAATGTTAAAATATAGTCCTCAAAATAGGTGGAGGATGTGAGACCATAATCCTCAATCAATCAGCCCATAAGTTCCTATTAGGATCGCAATTAAGATATCATACAAGAACTCACTTTCATGGCCTGTAAAAATGGTGCATCAGCCTTTATGCATCATTATAGAACAAATAATCATTAAAAACATATACTCCCTTCATATTCAATCGAACCAAAAAGAGAAAATCTTCCAAATAAACAAGAAAAATGTACAACAAATTTTGGAACACATGCTGTCCAATAATTTCAGCAAGAACAACTAGCATATATTTCTTGTTTTTCATGGAAGAAGTATACCAAATATATGGATAATTCCACTTACCTTAGTCTTCAAGATTCAGGTTTCCTTCAACAACCCTAGAAGGTCGTATTGGCTGCCTTGTGAAGTGAAGTAAAGAGAAAAACAAGAGTCTTTAGGAAGTTGAAATTTTGTTCCAAAGCGGAATGATTTAAGGGGTTGTTTTTGAGCTGCTCTCTTGGCTGAATTTCTCTTGAGGTTTTGACAACATATTAACACATATGACTAATCTAGTGAAGCAACATCTTGATGCTCACACTTGGGCCTAAATGGGTCTTAAATTTGATGGGCCTTAGCTGCCTATTTTTCAAATTTCTCTTCAATTAGTTTGGGCCAAAATAGTCAAGTGGGTTGTGATGTACTTGGGCCCTTTTTACATTCTTATTGGGCTAAAAATATATTCCATTTATGATGCTAAAACATGGGCTAAATTTACACCCTTAACACAGACTTTATTCATAATCGAACTTGGACAAATTTGATGTTAGGCCTCGTCTCCATTTAGCTAGCAAATTTAAGCTAAGCAAGTCGGTGACTCACCTGCTATCTTCCTAAGTCCTACAAGCACCTCACTTCTCTGAATTCGTTTAGGGTCGTGATCTACTCAATTTGGCTCAAAACTTATTTACATTTGACCCTTTTCAGCGTTAGATATACATATCGCCCTCTAATTTGAGATTCAAGCACTTTTATAAATTGGCGCTAATTTGACGAAACCATATCATGTTTTATTTGCATAGTACTAGTATTGTAAGATATGGGGTGTTACACTTTGTACTTTTTTTCACATGCTTGCCAAGACATATATGAACTTTCTCATTCTAGATCTCATGTTAGCCATAATCTCTGATGCATACTGGACAATTTTATGAATTTGAGCCTATATCTTTGACAGTCATCCCCTCCTGCTTCAAGTTAATAAACTCTTTAACCTTCAATTTCCTCAACACTTGTGGAAAGAAGTGACAAAGAAAGGCACTATTAAATGCATCGCAAATAGAAGACTCACCATCCTCCTCTCGACTCTCTTTCCACCGATTGTACCAAACATTTGCTACATACTTGAGATTAAAGGAAGTAAGTTCAACTCCCTCAATCTCCACCACAGGTATAGCTTTCAACATTTTTCATATCTTAAAATGAAGTTCTAGCAGTTTTCTCCAACCTTAGACCCTGTGAAGACCGGTGGGTTCATCATAGAAAGTCCCTAAGCCTCGTTGCAGCAGTTGGCTCTTGGGAGCTAGAACTAGGAGCTTTTGAACTCTGATTCCCACTCTGAGTGATTACTAGTTGGGTAAGCATGGTGATAGATCCTCTGAATTCATTCTTTGTAGTTGGAGTAGGGGAAGCAGTAAGTGCTTGGGGAGCCTCAGCGACTCTAGCACATCGACCACGACCTCTCGTCTCCATCTTAGGAGGCACCTTTAGTAGCGGATTTTCAATTTTTCTAGCTAAGGTGACTCTGTGAGTAAAGATACACTCAGGAGGAATGATCCATAAATGTTTAAAAATGAATTAGATTGGTACTCTAATAGGGTTAAACTCTATCACACAAACTCAGAATACAAAAAACAGTAACAATTTCTAATATCTAATAGACTCTTACTTGTAAAGAATAGTGCATAACATACCCATAAACAAGACTCTACTACATAACTTTATAGACTCCTTAGGAAACTTGAAGTATATGCTCTGATACCAAGTTTGTCATTCCCTAGGATGGTATCCTTGGCAAGACCGACACTTAGAGACTATTGCTAACCCTCAAGCAAACTACTTGGCCTCATCATATTCATTTAATCATAACTAAAAGCAGAAGACATCAATGATCAATAAATACATAATGAAAGGTGATAATCAAAGGCCAAAGGCCAAACAACATAGCAATCAAACTATGTAAGACCAGTATGAAAGAAACTAGAAAAAAATAATACAATCACAACTCAACAATCTAGTCAATAAAGCCTTTATCGATTGACAAAGTGTGCCAATGATAGATTATTGACTACCTCAAAATAGAAAAAAATAAGTGTAAAGTTAAAGATAGAAAATAACATGATATCCTCCAAAAGTAGGCTCGGGCTCACCAATCAGCTGAAAGCAAATAGGTCCTCAACGGGGCACCCGTTGATGCCCACTAGTACATGTCTCTGCATTATGAAAAGATGTAGGCCCAAATGGATGTCAGAATATGAAATGTATGAGTATGTAAAATGCAGAATAAAATATGTAAAGATAGAATAACGTCAACTCAAATAGCTCAGCTCACGATGTAGGAAACTCAATCAACAAGTCAAGAGTCTAAAGTAAGAATGTTCTTTAGGCAATGACCACTCACATACCATCTAGTTCAATCGACTTAGAGTACTATCAAGGTATGTTTTTGAGTTTCTCTAAACAACAACCATCACCTATAAGCCAATGATAATACAATAAAGTGAGGTTGTTGCCACATCCATCCAATACCTTACAAGGGTAAAGAACAACCCATTAATGGATCTACAATCAGTAGCATCACGTCTGCTTTTTGGGATAATACGAAACATCTTATTTTATGGTTCAATCCTCTCCTATATCGACTACGTGGTTATTGAGTTCGAGTTGGCTTACTCTTACTCAATTCAGTGCTAAATAGACCTCCTAGGACTCAATATGCTCATAAGATATAAAACCTATGGTTAACTCATTCATCTAGTCTCATTGGACATTTGCCAACATAGTTCATGACATCAACTATCAACTCTTTAGGTAGGAACATTATTTTAAGATTTAACTCATTAAACCATAAAGACCCTCTATCATCCATCAATCCAACATCAAATATTTAGAAAACAAGAGTCAGTTTAGAGCATATAGGAACTCTATAGATTCTCTAAGCTCAAATTATACTCATGCATATCCATTTAAGTTCAATATGTTAAAATAACAAGAATTCATTATAGGGTTTATATAGAAAGGAAAAATTAATTATTTCAAGCATTTAATTCATAAAAATGATAATTCACGGAAGATTATATAAAAATACATTAGGATTTAAGAAAAAACTTCAAGAAACATCCATACAAGAGTCAATTCATTTACAACTACAATAATTAGGTTTATGGGGCACATGAAAGGAAAAATTCCATGTTCTTACCCTTACATACTGAAAAGCTTTGAATCTTGAAACAATTTAGGGAATTCACAAGATTATCTTCAAACTCTAGCCCCTTTCTCCCTTCAAACATTGCTCTAAGTTCGACATGATGTTTTAGCGTGAAAAAAGTCAAATGGTTATGTTTAGGGACTTATTTAGGTATAAAAATATCAATTCAAGTCTTTGAAAGGGTTTAAAAACACCAAAATAAGCCTGCTAAAAAATTCCATCAAAGTTGTCCACAGGCCAATCTATAGCCCGTTGAGACTTTTACAACTCGTAGGACCAATCTATAATCTTTTGGGCAAATTTTGGGATCTCTAGATCAATTCCACGAGCCCAAACTATATCACATCGTAAACATGGATTTTCAGGTGTTTTTCCCATGAGTTATAAGATGGGTCATAACTCAAACCATGGCCTATAAATCATCTCATAAGTACACTCTACTCTAGTAGTCTATAGTAAAATGACCATGACTTTTGACTCTAAACTCCAAATTAGGTGAAAATAGTAGTGTTGGAATGGTAACTCAAAGGACATTCATTTGGCAGGTCACAGAACACCTATTTGTTTATGTAATAAGAGTTATGGTCATTTAAATTTGACCCTTATATAGTATAATGTGAGAAACTCAATTGACACAAAAGTTTTGAACACAGCTAAGTACTAGGGGTCTCTTAAGGCCCTATGTTTTGTTAAAATACAACATATTTGATGCCTGAAACATCAGACTTTATATGTTCTTAATGTGAATTTTTATGGGTTTTATGTGTTTTGGTCTTTGTTCCTATAGGAAAAGCGGGTTGACACAATTTTGGGAAAAGTTGTAGGTTTTTCTATGTTGAGGACATATGACACCCTCTAGGAGTCATATTTTAGTTTATGATTTGTTGTGGTTTCCTTGTGAAGGATTCCAATATTGAAGAAAAACTGAAGTTTAGCCACATGAGACCCAGTTATGAGTCATAGTTCTGTCTGTGGGTCATAAAGGAAAGTTTTATAGAGATTTCCAATGTTGACTAGACTTAGGTCAAGTGATACAAATGCGGACAACAAGAAGTCAATGCGAGTCATATACTAGACTATGGCTTGTAAGGGTGTTACTTATTAGTGAAGTCCAAGATGTAGGAGACTAAACACAAAATCCTGATTACGGCTCGTAACCCTAGTTGTGAGTCGTACCTGCGACTAGCATCATGTGCCATCCAGTTTTTCTAATTAATTTAGGGACTTGTTTATAAATATTATAAATAAAAAATACTAGGTCATTTAAACCAATTTTTGAGTTTTCAGTAATTTTACATAGAGACACAGAGAGAGCACATAACTTTTAGCAGGAATTTTTAGGGTTTTTCTTTTTTTGGGGGGGGATAATACATTTTGGAAAAGTGTTTCACTTGTGGATAAAATTCAACTTTCTATCTTGTGATTTACTATGCACATTGGATTTTCTTGTTCTTCAATCTTCTTGGGTAAGTGATTAAATACTATTTTCTGTATTCATTATTTCTTTATATGCCCAAGTTATGAGTAGCTAAACCTACAACATAGGATTGTGAGAATCCTGAGAATCTAACTTAGAAAACCCTAATTATTTGCAATTCTTAGTATGGGTATTTGTATGTCAAAATCATTTATCTTTATTTTGAATGTTTTCTAGTGTTGGCCAACATTAGAACTTGCCTAGTATTACCTTCCCAATCTAGGTGGTAAAGAATAGGAAAAAAGAATGATTACTAGGATTCGATGTATATTCTCGTCTAATCAACCAAACTTAACCAAAGTGAGGTTGACTGGGACTATGGGTAATGGTTCGTTGAGCACACTATGGGGATAGGCTAAGTCCTATAGTGAAATTTAACCTTTGCTTTGACTAATGGGTTGGAAGAAAATAAATTACTGTCCTATATACAATATTCTTGTTCAGAATTGTGATATCCGGGGATGTTAAGTTAGTGAGTCATGGGGAACATAATACCAATGTTTCTCTCCATTATTGTTTGTCTCCCAATTTTTGTTAGCCTAGTTTAATTTCCTATCGATCATTGCAAATCCCCCCCTCAAATTTAGAGAATTGAGTTTGTTGATTCTTGAATTGATTATTGGTGAACCAAGTTGCAGAAGTCATGCATTCTTTGTGGGATTCAACCCTAACCTTAGTTAGGTTTATTACTTTGAACCTAACCAAGGTTAGGCTCAAATCCCATAGGGAATACAGGACTTTTGCAACTTGGTTCATCAATAATCAATTCAAGAATTCATTAAATCAATTCTCTACAAGGGGGTAGAGAGTTTGCAATGATGGATAGGAAATTAAACTAGGCTAACAAAAATTGGAAGACAAACAATAATGGAGAGAAACTTGGGTACTGTGTTCTCGGTGATTTACTAACTGATCAATATCTGTGGATATCATAATTCACAAATAGAATATTGTATATAGGATGCTAATTTAGTTTTTTCCAACCCTTTAGTCAAAGGTAAAAATAGAATTTCACTATAGGACTTGGCCCATCTTCATAGTGTGCTCAACTAACTATTACGCATAGTCCCATTCACAGTAGGTAGAATTTCACTTTGTAATCATTCTCTTTCCCTACTCGTTACCACCTGGATCAGGAAGGTAACACTTGGCAAGTTCTAATGTTACCTACCACTAGAAATCATTCAAAATGAAGAGAAATGATTAATACATACAAATACACATTCTAAGAATTCCAAAAAATTTGGGTTTTTTAAGTTAGATTCTTATGGTTTCCACAAACTCAAGTTGTGGGTTTAGATACTCGTAACTTAGGAAAATAAATAAACAATGACTAGAGAAAACATAGTTAATCACTTATCCTAGAAGATTGAAGAACAAGAAAACCAAATGTGTATTGAGAATTACAAGATTGAAAGTTGAATTTAATCCACAAGTGAATCTCTTCTCAAAGTGTAGTCTCCAAAACTAAAACCCTAAAATTCCTACTAAAGTTTCGTGCTCTTTGTGTGTCTCTATGTACAATTACTAAAAACTCCAAAATTCTTTAAATCACCTAGTATTTTCTATTTCTAATATTTATAAATAAGTCCCTAAATTAAATAGAAAAACTGGTGGGCGCATGATTCGAGTCACAGATATGTTTCGTAACTAGGGTTACGATTTATAATCGAGCTTTTGTGGTCAACCTCTTACATCTTGGACTTGATTGATATGAGATACCTTCATGAGTCATAGTCTGGTCTATGACTTGTATTGACTTGTTGTAGTTTACATTTGCATCACTTGGTCCAAGTTTGATCAACACTAGAAATCTCTACAAAACATCCTTTTATGACTAATAGATCGAACTACGACTCGTAACTGGGTCTCGTGTGGCTGAATTTCAGCTTTGCTTCAACACTGGAATCCACATGGGACCACCTCTAGGAATCATAAATAGTGACACCACTCGTAGAGTCTTTTATGTCCTCCAAAATTAACAAAAACAATAACTTTTCCCAAGATTGTACCAACTTCCTTTTCCTATAAAAACAAACATATAAACTATACAAGTCGCATTGACAACATACAAAATCAAAAGTTTTAGGTATCAAATGTGATGTGTTTTGATAGCATATCAACGCCCCTAACTTATCATTGTTGCTTGTCCTCAAGCAATGACTCAATCTATATAGATAATAAACAAAGACATACCAATCAATACAATCACATATGCCATACTCAAATACAACTCAGGTACCAATATTAGCTTTTTTAAAACAAGATCATCTAGCTATTTAGCAAACTAAACCATATTAATGCATTTGATGACACAACTATGACAAGTAATACAATATCAACAATCCAGAATCACGGAACAAGTAAAATATTGACAATGCAATGTAAATGCCCTCACATGAAAAAAGTCCCTTTTAAACACTTAATGAACTTTTCTGAATTTAACCATGGGACTGTGCAAGAACACTCACTCTCATTAAATGACATTCATGCATGATGATCAATACCATAGGCTTGCCTATATATTTATGATTTGGACTTTTGACTAATTGGGCTAGGATCACTTCAGGACTTTATAAGCGTATAAAGTAGGCTCATGGGGCTTTGGTATGCCATTTTGGACAACTAGTGACTAAAGACCAACCTTAAACCATGATTTTCAACAATTTTATCTTTCCAACTCAATCATTTCCACCTTATTCTCCCTTTTTTTCTTCATATTCAAGCTTTTTTGGGTATTTTCTCCTCATTTTCAACTTTTGCCTCATTTTCACATATCATTTTGCTTGTTCAACTCAATCTGAGGCATTTTTTTCTCTTTCTTTCATCCAGTGCGTGATTTTCTTTTCTTTCTTCACATTCCCAACTCACCACCTTATTTTTGTGATTGAGATACTTCCACCACCCATCTCAATCAAGGGTCTAGGGAGTTTTTTGGGGCATACAGGATTCTATTGAAAGTTTATCGAAGGCTTCTCTAAAATTTCACACTTGTTATGCAAATTATAGGAGAAAGATGCCATGTTCACGTTTGATGATATATTCATGCAAGCCTTTGAAGAGTTAAAAAAGAGATCGATCTCACCGCTAATTATTGTAGCTCCTGATTTGTCCAAGCCATTTGAAATCATGTGTGATGCAAGTGGGGTTACTCTAGGTGTGGTATTTGGGTCATGCAAGGATAAAGTGTTGCTTCCCATATATTATACTAGTAAAGCCCTCAATATGGCCCAAAAGAATTACACTGTCACAAAGCAATAGTTGCTTGCATTGGTCTTCGCATTCAAAAAGTTTCGTTCATATTTGTTGGGAGCCAAAATGGTATTGCATACAAACCACTTATCACTTAAATATTTGATAGATAAAAAAGATGCAAAACCAAGGTTGATAAGGTTTGTCCTTCTCTTGCAAGAGTTCAACTTTGATGTTATTGATAGGAAAAAGAATAGAAAATAAAGTTGTAGATCATCTATCCAGATTAGAAAATGGGGCAATGTTGCAATTTGATTATGTATTGGAGACAAATGTTTCTTTTCCTGATGAATAAGTGTTGGCTGCATCTAATGATCTTATACCTTGGTTTTACAGACTAGTCAAATTATTTAGTGAGTCACATTGCTCCACCCGACTTAAACACACATCAATGTCGATAGTTTATGCATGATTCGAGGAAGTTCTTTGGGATAACCCATACTGGCCACCATCAACTTAGGATTTTAGCCTATACCGAAGTGCAAAATATCTATTCACCAAATCAAGGCAAATTTGGGTGGCCACCCTCAACTTAGGCTTTTTGCCTAAATCATGGTTCACAATGCTCAAGCATAGATTAGGGCCAATTTCAAGGTATTTCACTAGAAAAGGTTAGGTTAATCAGTAAGAAAGAAATGGTACATGTAAGGCTCAAATAATTGTAACAAGGGATGAATTTCTCATTTGTGTTAGTATTTTAGGAAAGAGTGCACTGATTCAAAGAACAAAGGCCTAAGATCCCTTCCTAATCAATATAGTCTCTAATCCAACTTAGAGTAACAGGGCAAGTTCTGAATCAACGTACAATGCAAGAATATAACAAAATTAGTTCACATACATATATCATTGCATAAATAGCCAATAGAAACTCATAGATCATTCTTTATGTATAAAAATGTAGTCAATTAATTAGAACAGATATTGCTAAATCATTCAAAAATGCATGGTCACAATATAACTACTACTCAAATATTTTTGTGGGTGCCAACTTTCAAAATATTTCATAAAACATAAAAAATAATGTACATGCCATAAGTTCAACTACTATGTACTACAAATGTCAGATAAGACATAATTAATATCTTTGATCAATAAAAATTAAATATCCACGAGAAAAAAGAACACAGGGAAGAAAAATATAGTAGGAGCTAGAAAACATACGTCGGCACCCAAGCGCCTGCCCACCTTGGGTTGCCTCCCAAGCAACACTTGATTTATAGTCGCGATAAAACATAGCCATCTTTAGTACTTAGACTTCCCCAAGATCCCATTATTCAACCGTTTTGATCTTTTCTACATTTTCAAGGTATGACTTGACTCTTTGGCAATTTACTTTGAAAGTGCCTCCTTTTTGTCACTCCAATTCAATGGCCCCATGATCAAAGACACATGTTACCCAAAAGGGTCCCAACCATCTGAATTTAAGGTTACTAGGGAATAGTTTTAATCTGGAAGTGAAAAGCAGAACCAAGTCCCCTAGTGTGAATTGGCGGTGTATTACTCAACAAGGCCCCAACCATCTGAATTTGAGCTTCATAGGGAATAGTTTTAATCTTGAAGGGAAAAGTAGAACCAAGTCCCTTAGTGTGAATTGGTAGTTATGTTGGATTTTCATTCTTTGCTTGTACAAGGCTAAGCTCTCATATGCTTTTAATCAAAACTCATCAAGCTTATTATGTTGGCTTAATCTAGAGGTAGCTGAAACATTCAAATCTAGATTCAACTTCTTCAATGCCCATATTGCTTTATACTCATGTTCCATGGGCAAATGGCATGTCTTTCCAAAAACAACTTGGTATTTGGACATGCCAATAGTTGTCCTGAATGTAGTTTGGTATGCCCATAATATATCATCTACCTTTCCAGACCAATCATTTTGGTTTGCATTTATAGTTTTATATAAAATTAGCTTAATTTCTTTATTTGACATTTTTACTTGTCTACTTGTTTGAGGATGATAAGGCGTCGCTACCCTATGTTTCACTTCATACTTTTCAAGAAGAGATTTAAAGATTCTATTGTAGAAGTGAGAACCACTATCACTAATGATAACTCGAGGAGTACCAAATCTGGAGAAGATATTTCTTTTGAGGAATGCTGTGATACTTTTACCTTCATTATTAGGTAGAGCTACAGCCTCCAGCCAAGTGGATACATAATCCAAAGCAACCAAGATGTACTTATTTTCATGTGAACTAATAAATCATCCCATGAAATCTATCCCCCACATATTGAATAATTCAATCACCAAAATAGGATTTAGATGCAAATGCTTGCGCGTAACCCCACTTTCTCTTTAGAATCTATCACAAGCGTTGGCATAGTCATGAGCATCTGGGTGGATTGTGGGCCAATAATAAGCACACTGTAAAATCTTGTGGGCTATTCAAACACCACTATAATGTCCACCCACTAGTGATGAGTGACATGCTTCAAGTGTGCTCATCATTTCCACCTCACATACACAGCGCTGAATAATCCCATCAGTACATACACAAAATAAGTATGATTCATCCTAAATAACTTTCTCAAATCATGCATAAACTATCGAGTTGATGTGTGTTTATGTTGGGTTTCACAATGTGACTTACTAAATAATTTGCATAGTCTTCAAACCAAGGTATAAGATCATGAGATGCAACCAACACTCATTCATCAGGAAACAAATCATTTATCTCCAATGCATAATCAAATTGCAACATTGCCCCATGATCTAATCTGGATAGATGATCTGCAACTTGATTTTCTATTCTCTTCCTATCAATAACATCAAAATTGAACTCTTGCAAGAGAAGTACCTATCTTATCAGCCTTGGTTTTGCATCTTTTTTGGCCATCAAATATTTAAGTGCTGAGTGGTTTGTATGCACTACTATTTTGGCTCCTAACAAATATGAATAAAACATTTTGAATGCGAAGACAAAAGCAAGCAACTCTTTCTTTGTGATAGTGTAATTCCGTTGGGCATATTCAAGGCTTTACTAGCATAATATATGGGATGCAACACTTTATCCTTGCATGGTCCCAATACTACACCTTAAGGAACCCCAATTGCATCACACAAGATTTCAAATGGCTTGGACCAATCAGGAGCTACGATAATTGGCGGTTAGATCAGTCTCTTTTTCAACTCTTTAAAGGCTTGCATGAATGCATCATCAGACATGAACTTGGCAACTTTCTTATATAATTTGCACAACAAGGGTGAAATTTTAGAGAAGCCTTTGAGAAACTTTCGATAGGATCCTGCATGCCCCAAAAAACTCTCCAGACCCTTGACTGAGATAGGTGGTGGAAGCTTCTCAATCACAAAAATAATATTGTGAGTTGGGAATGTGAAAAAAGAAAAGAAAGAAAATAATGCACTAGATGAAAGAAAGAGAAAAAGATGCCTTAGATTGAGTTGAACAAGCAAAATGATATGTGAAAATGAGGCAAAATGTGAAAATGAGGAGACAATACCTAGAAAAGCTTGAATATGAAGAAAAAAGGGAGAATAAGGTGGAAATGATTGAATTGGTAAGGTGAAAGTGTTGAATAACGTGCTTTGAGGTTGGTATTTAGTCACTAGTTGTCCAAAATGCCATACCAAAGCACCATGAGCTTACTTTACAAGCTTATTAAGTCCTAAAGTGATCCTAGCCCAATTAATCAAAAGTGTGACTCATGAATATAAAGGCAAGCCTATGGTTTTGGTCATCATACAAGAATATCATTTATTGAGAGTGAGCGTTCTTACACAGTCCTATGGTTAAATTTTGAAAAGTTCATTAAGAGTTTAAAAGGGACTTCTTTCCTTTGAGTGCATTTACATTGCATTATCAATATTTTACTTGTTTAGTGATTCTGGATTATTGATATTCCATTACTTTTCACAGTTATATCGTCAAATGTATTAATACGCTTTGGTTTGCAAAATAGCTAGATGATCTTTTTTTGAGAAAGCTGATATGGGTACCAGAGTTGTATTTGAGTGTGTTATATGCAATTGGGTTGATTGCTATGTGTTAATTTGTTATCTATACAGAGTTATCTCTTGAGGAAAAGCTACAATGATAAGTTCAAAATATATCACATTCTATGCCTAAAACATAGGATTTTATCAGTTCTCAATGTGACTTTTATCGTTTTTATGTATTTTTTGTGTTTGTTTTTATAGGAAAAGCAAGTTGGCACAATTATGGGAAAAGTTGAATGTTTTGCTAATTTTGAGGATATATGAGACTCTCTACAAGTTGTATCTCCATTTATAGTCATTGAGGTGGCCTCGTGAAGGATTCCACTGTTGAAGTAAAATTGAAATTGAGCCACATGAGACCTAGTTACAAGTCGTAGTTTGATCTATGGGTCATAAAAGGAAATTTCGTAGAGATTTCCCGTGTTGATAAGACTTGGACCAAGTGATACAAATGTGGACTATGACAAATCAATACGAGTCGTAGACCAGACTATGACTCATGAAGGTGTTTCATGTCAGTGAAGTCTAAGATGTAGGATGTCGACCATGAAAGCCCAATTACGGCTCATAACCCTAGTTATGGTTCGTAACTGTAACTCGTATGATACGCCGACTAAACTTTTTAATTAATTTAAGGACTTATTTGTAAATACTATAAATAGAAAATACTAGGTCATTTAAAGCAGCTTTTGAGTTTTCAATAATTGTACATAGAGAAACACGGAAAGCACGAAATTTTAGTTGGAATTTTATGGTTTTAGTTTTGGAGACTACATTTTGAGAAGAGATTCACTTGTCGATTAAATTCAACTTTCAATCTTGTGATTCTCAATGCACATCGAAATTTCTTGTCCTTTAATCTTCTTGGGTATGTGATTAACTATGTTTTCTCTATTCATTGTTTCTTTATTTGCCCTAGTTATAAGTAGCTAAACACACCACTTGGGGTTGTGATAACCATAATAATCTAACTTAGAAAAGTTGGATATTGCAGTTCTTATAATGGGTATTTGTATGTATCAATCATTTCTCTTCATTTTGAATATTTTCTAGTGGTAGCCAACATTAGAACTTGCCTAGTGTTACCTTCTTGATCCAGGTGGTAATGAATAGAAAAAGAGAATTATTAACAGGATTCAATGATGATTAATCTTCCTAACTCGACCAAAGTGAGGTTGACTGGGACTGTGGATAATGGTTAGTTGAGCACACTATGTAGATGAGCCAAGTCCTACAGTGAAATTTGACCTTCACCTTTTACCAAAAGGTTAGAAGAACCTAAATTATCATACTACATATAATATTCTAGCTGAGAATTGTGATATCTGGGGATGTTAAGTTAATGAATCATGGGAAACACAACACCCAAGTTGCTCTCCATTATTTCTGTCGTCCAATTTTTGTTAGTCTAGTTTAATTTCCTATGGATTATTGCAAACCCCCTTCTCTTTATAGAATTGAGTTAGTTGATTCTTGAGTTGATTACTGGTAACCAAGTTGCAAAAGTCCTATATTCTCTGTAGGATTTGACCCTAACCATGGTTAAGTTTATTACATTGACGATCACTTTTACTTCAAAAAGAGATATATCTTGAGCGTACATCATGATCCTAATCCACTTCCCATATATATGAATATGAATTAAAACATAGGTACATGTATGGACAAAGTTATGGGGTTCCATAACCACGTCTTCAACGTCCATGTCCTCTTTCTTGTCAGCCACACCATTCATCTTTCTCCTTTAAAGAAATTTTTGCTTGTAAAGCTTGTTCGATCGACTCTTCTTTAGATTTTTTGCAACTTTTCTTTTTGTACTGGCAAAGAACCTGTGATTTCTTCTACAGTCATGATTTCCAAGTCTCTGGACTCTTTAATAGCAACAACAATATAACTGAATTTGAATATTGGGATCGTAATATCTTTCAATGACCCTATCATTCTTCAACACTTCACCATATCTTTTTATTTGATTGAAAACTACCGAAACCCTTGAGATATAATTTGAAATTGATTTTTGAAACTCCTCGCATGTGCTTCGAAATGCCCCATAATCATAATTTTCATATATCCCAAAATTTGTGTAATTTTGGAAATTTGACTTTATATTCTCAATCAACAAGAAAATTAAGAGGGAAATGGGTATAACTCAAAATGTAGAATACCCATAGTGAATAATAATTTTTGATAATTTTTTAATTCTAGTGGCTATCCATGCCCAAGTTGTAATGCGCCTAGGGCACGGACTAGTGTGAGAAGTCCCTCCGTGTTTTGTCTGTGTCACAGACCGGACTCGAACCAGTGTATGTTTTTCCTCAGTTTTCTCATCTTGTCCAAGGGCATTAGGGTAATAGCCCCATGCCTATTTAAACGTGAAATCTTCCATACTTAGCATTTTGCAACTCTATAACTCACAAAACCCTCTCTAAAACCTCTCCAAGACTTTATCAAGTCTTTCATTCAAATTCAGGGATTTCAAGCTCAATTTTTGAACTCATGAACCCATCTCAAGCTTCAAGTTACCCCTAGCTCAATTCAAGACAATCCAAGTTTGAGGTTTGTAGATCTTCATCCCTAGGTCCTTTAACCCATGGAGCCCAACCTTCTATTTTTATGAAAATTGCATAATTTAAAGTTATATTACTTATGGGTATCTTTTATTATGAATTATTAAAGCGACCCCCAAAAAGTGATCGAAAATGTGCCTCAGAATTCCTCGGAATTATAATTTCCATATATCTCAAAATCCATGTATGATATCAAAAATTTGACTTCATATCTTTATCATAGGGTCAAATTGAGTGGGAAATGGTCCTAGCCCTAAATTTAGAGCAATTGAACTACAATTTCAATTTTACAAAATGCAAATTAAAGAGAGCATTCCGCGCCCCTGATGCGACGCAGCCACAACACGAAGAGGCCTATTTTGTTGTCTATTTTTGTCGCTCTCTCCAAGAATTTTGGGTCTTGGTCCTATGTTTTCTTATACATGAAAATACCTATACTTTTCCATATTTTATCCTCATATAATTCAAGACATTCCCCAATACTCTCTCAAGCACTTAAGACTCATATTTCACCCTAAAACTCAAGTCCCAAAACTCATTTGGATCTGAGGATTTCACTCAAGTTTCAAGTCTCTATCTCCAATCTTCATCAAGGTATTCTCCAAACTCAAGGTCTGTGGGTTTAAACCATTTTTTTCTTTCACCCATGGTGCCCCAGTTTCAATTTCATCTAATTTATATGTTTTTAAGTTGATTTTATATGTGGTTCTATTATTATGAATTGGACTATGAACTATATTGGGGTTTTATAAAAGTGTGAATGTTTTAGCATGTTTTCAGCTATGAATCATAGATCTAACTTTCAATTTGATGAGGGGTTTTGATGTATATTATATTATGGTTTTAGTAAGTATTGGTGGTATGATTCACTTCAAAATTTCTTGCTAGTTGACAAAGCCTAGCTCGAGCGGTTGTAGGCCTGGGGAACCATATCAAGGGGTCGTTACCTTGGTTGCCTAGTATGGCAGGTAGTAGGCCTAGATAACCAGATTGAGAGGTTGGTACCCTTGTTTCCTAGTACGGGGGATGTTAGGCTCATACAACCATATTGAGGGGTTGGTATCCTAATTGCCTACTACGGGGAAAGTAGGCCCGTATTACCACATTGAGTAGTTGGTACCTCATTTGCATCTCCAAGGGGGTTGTAGGACTTGGAAATTATATATTGATAATCACTTACTATGCTTTTATTTTTGATCTATATAAGCATAGCTTCAAGTATCCATCATTCATGTCATATTGCTACTATGTTATCTATTGCTTATGATATTGCATTTTACCCATGTTCCCTATTTATTGTTTTATTGCATCCTACAAATAGAGTATATT
The DNA here is from genome assembly GCA_025642045.1 of Solanum sejunctum. Lineage (NCBI taxonomy): Eukaryota > Viridiplantae > Streptophyta > Magnoliopsida > Solanales > Solanaceae > Solanum > Solanum sejunctum. The sequence goes on along the minus strand of JAOTQJ010112397.1, from coordinate 11,621 downwards.
CAAACATACCAGTGCATACTCTATTTCTACAAGATATTACCATGTTGGAACCAGAACCCTTCTTGGGCAAACTCCTCCACCATGTGGCTAGTACGATTGTCTCTTAAGATAGTTGGTGAGTGTTCCACTTAGGGTACAGTGACTTTTACCTTATGCTATGTATAAATACTTCCTTTTCTTTTATTATATACTTAACTATGAGGTTGATCTGGTTGCATATCTCGGCCCCCGCTAAGTTTTATGGTTAGAGGTGTAGTTTGACATGTTATGTGTAATGCTATGAGCTTTGACTCTCTCTTGAGTCTTGATGTCTATGATATGAAAGTTGTCCCTTAGCCCTGTTTGCCTATATAGGCCCAGTTTATCCATACATACTATCTCGTTATATTTTATTGCCTCTGCGACAAAGGATGTGTAATGATATCTTAAGAGGCTTGCTTGGGGTGCCTTTGAGTTCCCCAGGCACCATGTCGCATCTAGGCTATAGGATTGGGTCGTGATAAACTTGATAACAGAGCACTAGGTTATTAATGGTCCTCGACATCTAACAAACTGTGTTAATTAGAGTCTTGTCCATCATTGTGTTGTGCACCACAATGATGTGTAAGAGGCTATGAGACATTTTTGGAAATATTTCCTTTTTTCTTACTCTATGTCATGCTATAGAAGTTAAGTTAAGGTTTTTACCCTAAGGATTGATCTTTCCTATGCTAGATCATGCCTAACAGTAGAGGAAGAAAAGCTCGCATACCCGAGGGACAACCAACTCATAGTGAGCTCTGAGATTCTCTAACCTTGCTTGCACAAGTTATGGCTAGCCAATCTAATCAAAGGGCCAAAGCCCCTCATGCTTCTACGTCGGCATCTTGGGTGAGATACTTCATGAGGATAAATCCCCCGGAAATCTATGGGTCAAAGGTGGATAAAGACCCTCAAGTTTTCATTGATAAGGTCTATAAGGTTTTGGCTATTATGGGTGTTAGATAAGAGGAGAAGGTGGAGTTGGTTGCTTACCAACTCGAGGATGTGGCACAAATATGGTTTAATCAATTGAAGGAGGTAAAGGGCATCAATAATATGGTGCTTTTAGAGGAGTTCAAGGCAGCTTTTCTTAATCGGTTCTTCCCTCTTGAGCTTAGTGAAGCAAATTGGTGGAATTTATGAATTTGAGACAAGGGTCTATGAGTGTGAGGCAGTATGCCCTCAAGTTCAACTAACTTTCAAAATATGCTCCACACTTGGTAGCCGGTTCAAGGCCTAGAATGAATAAATTTGTGATAGGGGTATCCGACTTGGTGAGTGACGAGTGCCAGTCCACTATATAGATTAGTGACATAGATTTATCCCATTTGATGACCTATGCCGAATAAATGGTGGAGGAAAAGTTAAGAAAAAAAAAGAGTAATGAGGACAAGAGGGCCCATTTTGAGGGTAGATTCTAAAGTCAAAATAGCAGTTGGTTTCATCAAGGACAAGGGTCTTCTCATGCTTCTAATAGAGTATTTGCCAATGACTTCCCAAGTGTCGAAGGTGATGGAGGTTTGGGTCCTATCGATGTGTGTCCAAAGTATGGTAAGGGTCATGATGGCCATGCTTGAAGAATACCCGTGTGTGATATGGTTGTTGAGAGATGGGGCATAAGGCAATATATTTCCCTCAAAATCTCAACAAGGATAAGGATGTTCATCCTCAAGACCGGGTTGCTAATGCGGTTCCTTTAGGGAGAGTTGGTGAAAAAGGTGGTGTCCCAAGGGACAATCGGTTTTATGATTTACATGGGATCCAAGAGGTTGATGAGGTGCCCGATGTCATCACTGGTATGTTATAAGTCTTTGATTTTGATGTGTATGCATTGATTGATCCAGGTGCCACTCTTTTTTTTGTTACCTCTTTTGTTGCCAAAAAGTTTCATATTGAGCCTGAATTGTTGTATGAGTCATATAAGATGTCTACTTCTATTGGTGTATCTATTATTGCTAGAAAGGTCTATAGAAATTATCCCATTTGCATCTTGCTAAAAATATTTCCTTGTGATCTTGTTGAGTTGGATATGGTTGATTTTGATGTCATTCTTGGGATGGATTAGGTGCATACATACTATGCCTCTATTGATTTTAGAACCCGTAGGGTCAAATTCCAATTTCCAAATGAACCTATCCTTGAGTAGGAAAGTCATGATGTTATGGTCAACTGTAGATTCATCGCTTGTATGAAAGACCATAAGTTCATCTCTAAGGGGTGTCTTTATCATCTTGTGAGGTTAGGCATGTGAAGTCCAAAGTCTTTCCCATAAAGCCAATTCCAGTGGTAAATGAGTTCCTTTATGCCTTTCCTAATGACCTCCCCATTGTTCCTCTCGTAAGGGAAATAGATTTTAGTGTAGACCTCCTCCTTGATACTTAAACCATTTCTATTCCCCCTTACCGTATGGCGTCGGCTGAGTTAAAGGAGTTGAAGGAGCAATTAAGGAATTTGTTGGAGAAGGATTTTATTAGGCCTAGCTAGTCTCCTTGAGTTGCACCGGTGTTATTTGTGCAAAAGAAGGATGGGTCTCTTAGAATGTTTATTGACTATCAGCAACTTAATTGGGTCACCATCAAGAATAGGTATCCTCTTCAAGGAATTGATGATTTGTTTGACCAATTGCAAGAGCCTACCCACTTCTCTAATATTGATCTTTGATTCAAGTACAATCAAGTGAAGGTGAGGGAGTATGATATTCCCATGATGGCCTTCCGAACTAGGTATGCGCAGTATGAGTTTGTCCTGATGTCTTTTAGGTTAACCAATGCACCGACCATCTTCATGGATCTTATGTATAAGGTCTTTAAACACTACCTTGATTCATTTGTTATGGTCTTCATTTGATGATATTTTGATCTATTCTCATAGTGAGGAGGACCACGTGGCTCATTTGAAGGTAGTGTTGCAAATATTGAGGGAGGAGAAGTTGTATGCCAAGTATGAAAAATATGACTTTTGCTTAAAAGTGGTTACCTTCCTAGGTTATATAATGTTGGTATTAAGGTGCATCCTAAAAAGATGGCTATGATTAGAAATTAGCCTAGTCCATTGACCTGGTCAATTATTAGGAGCTTCTTGGGCTTAGCAACATACTATCGGAGGTTTGTGAATGGGTTCTGTTCTGTTGCTTCTCTCATGACTAAATTGGCCCAAAAGAAGGCTAAGGTTTTGTGGACTGATGAGTATGAAAAGAGTTTTCAATCATTGAAAGATAATCTTGTGTCCGCTCCTATATTGTCACTACAGGAAGGGCTAGAAGGATTTGTTGTGTATTGTCATGTTTCTAGAGTTGGTTTGAGTTGTGTGTTGATTCAAAATAGTAAGGTGATAGCCTGTACTTCTACATAACTCAAGGTGCATGAAAAGAACTATCCTACCATGATCTTGACCTAGACGCTGTGGCATTTGCATTAAACCCGTCATTATTTGTATAGGGTGCATGTTAATGTGTTAACTGATCATAAGAAGCTCCAATATGTACTCACTCAAAACAAACTCAACTTGAGGCTAAGAAGGTGGTTAGAACTTCTGAAGGATTACGACGTAAGTATGTACTATCATCCCGATAAGGCTAATGTTGTGGCGGATGCTTTGAGTAGGGTGTCGATGGGTAGCCTAGTTCATGTTGATGGTGGCGGAATAGGGGTGGCTAAGGAGGTCCATCGGTTGACTAGATTGCGTTTAGGTTGGAAGTGGTTGATAATGGTGATGTTGTTCTTGTTGATGGTTCTAAATCTTCATTGATTGAGGAGGTGAAAGCTAAGAAAGATCTTGACATCGCTTTGTTAGAATTGAAGGCCTTTGTGAATGGGGGCAAGATGGAGGTTTTCTCCTAAGGGGGAGATGGTGTCCTTAGATACCAAGGTAAGTTATATGTATCTTGTGTTGATGGCTTGAGAGAAAAGATTCTTAATGAGGCTTATGGTTTTTCTTACTCTATTCACCCTGGGTACACTAAGATGTATAGAGATTTGAGAGACGTATTTTGGTGGGGAGGCATAAAGAAAGACATTGCCAAATTTGTTTCCGATTACCATAGTTGCGAACAAGTCAAAGCCGAGCATCAAAGGCCGAATCGCCTAGCCCAAGACATAGAGATTCCTACTTGGATGTGGGAAGAGATAAATATGGATTTATGGTTGAGTTTCCCAAGACTAGAAAGAGTTTTGATTCCATTTGGATTGTGGTTGATAGTATGATGAAATTGACTCACTTCTACCAATTAAGACTATATATGGGGCTGAAGTTATGCTAGGGTGTACATTCACGACTTTGTGAGGTTACATGGGGTTCCATTGTCTATCATATCAGATCGTGGTGCTCAATTCACTCCACATTGTTGGAGGTCTTTCCAAAGGGCCCTTGGTATAAGCATTAAAGATAGTACGACCCTCCATCCTCAAATGGATGGCTAAGCCGAAAGAACTATCCAAACTCTTGAGGATATGCTTAGGGATTGCATTTTGGAGTTCATGGGTAGTTAGGATGATCATCTTCCATTGGTTTTGTTTGCTTGTAACAATAACTATCATTCTAGCATTGGTATGGATCCTTTTGAGGCCCTCTATGGTAGACATTATAGATTACCGTCTGGGTGGTTTGAAGTTGGAGAAATGTATTTGGTGGATCTGGATCTGGTTATGGATTCTATGGAGAAGGTAAGGATGATTAGAGAAAAGTTAAAAATAGCCCAAAATCGTCAAAAATCTTATGTTGATGTGAGAAGGAGGGAGCTTGAGTTTAAATTTGGTGATTAGGTTTACTTAAAGGTGTCATCCATGAAAGGTATGATTCGTTTAGTTAGAAGGATAAACTAAGTCCAAGATTTATGGGTCCTTATAAGGTGATGAGGAGGATTAGTAAGGTGGCCTATTAATTGGAATTGCCTAGTGAAATGGAATTAATTCATCTGGTCTTTAATGTGTCTATGTTGAGGAAGTGTGTGGGTGACCCTAATGTTGTTGTCCCTCTTGATGTTGTTGGGGTAGTTGAAGACAGCTTAACATATGAAGAGGTTCCATTAGAGATCTTATATAGACAAGTGAAGACATTGAGGAACAAGGATGTTGTTTCCATTAACGTCCTTTGGAGGAATCAATAAGTCGAAAGTGCTACATGGGAGGCCGAAGAGGACATGCAAAAATAATATCCTTCACTCTTCCATCCTAGTCAAGCCTAAGGTACTAATTCTAAGCCTTCGATATGATTTCATTTCTCATGTTCCAGCCCCTAAGTCATTTGCATGCATTCATGTTTATATTGACAAAATTCATGATGATTTTACACTTATATTGAGATTTTTAAAATGGTGTTTTGAGTGTGTTGTTGCATTCTTGTGGGGGGTGATTTTTTCATGATTACTCTTCTCATCTACGTTTCCTTGACATTTGAGGATGAATGTTCCTAATTTCGATATATGTTCCTAAAATACTAAAACGACACCAAAAAAGTACTATAAATGTGCCTCAGAAGTACTTAAAATCATAATTTCTATATATCTCAAAATCTATGTGTGGTATCAAAAATTCAGGTTTATATTCTTGATCAGGGGGTTACATTGAGTGAAACATTGATCTAACCATTATTTTAGAGCAATTAAATTGCAATTTTATTTTTCCAAAATGCAAATTCAAGACATCATTTCGCGCCCCTGGCGCGATGCGGCTATGGCACGGAGATGCCTATTTTGTTGACTGTTTTTGTCGCTCGGTCCAACACTCTTTTGTCTTGGGGCTAAGTGTTCCATGCATGAAAATACCTTCACTTAGCCCCATTTCATCCTCATATCATTCAAGACATTCCCCAATACTTTCTCAAACATTTAGACTCATATTTCACCCTAAAACTGAAGTCCCAAAACTAATCCGGATCTAAGGATTTCACTTAAGCTTCAAGGCTCCATTTCCAATCTTTATCAAGTTATTCTCTAAAGTCATGGTATGTTGGTTTTGACATTGGCTCCTTTCACCCATGGTTCCCAAGCTTTCATTTCATCTAATTTACATGTTTTTAAGTTGATTTTACATATGGATCTATTATTATGAATTTGACTATGAACTATATTGAGGTTTTGTAAAAGTGTGACTATTTTAACATGTTTTGATCTTTGAATCTTGGATCTAATTTGAGATTTGATGAGGGGTTTTCATGTATATTTTATAATGTTGGTATTGGTGGGATGATTCACATCAAGATTTCTTGCATGATTTCACTCTTTAGTTGCATGGGTTTACACTAGAATTACATGCCCACCAAGTGTTAGATAAAATGTTTGGATTATGATTCTTGAGTTCTTGAAGGCGTAATGCTTGGCATATGAGATATATGGCTTTATAATGATGAAAGTATGTTCTAGATATGTTAATTTCATGATGAACTTCCATAGTGTTGTGAGTTGACCAAGTCTAACTAGGGGGGTTGTAGGCTGGGGGAACCACATCGAGGGGTTGGTACCTTGGTTTCCTAGTATGACAGGTAGTAGGCCCGTATAACCCCATCAAGGAGTTAGTACCTTTGTTACCTAGTATGGGGGTAGTAGGCCCGTATAACCATATTAAGGGGTTGGTACCTTATTAACTACATCGAGTTGTTTGTAGCTTGGTTGGTAGTAGGCTCGTATAATCACATTGAGGAGCTGGTACCTTATTTGCCTCTCCAAGAGGATGGCAGGCCTTGGATATTCTATGATTATGGTCACTTGCTTTCATGTATTTTTGTTCTATATAAGTATAGCTTACTTCAAGCATCCATCATTCATTTCATATTTTTATTATGCTATCTATTGCCTATGATATTGCATTTTGCCCATGTTGCCTATCTAATATTGCATTGCATCCTACATACTTAGTACATTCAAACATGCTAATGCATATCTATGCCTACATTATGTTACCATGTAGCAATCGGATCCCCCCTTGGTCATCCTCCTCCTCCACGTGGATAGTATGATGGTCTCTCAAGCTAGTTGGTGAGTCCTGTACTTCGGGGACATTGACTTTGATCTTATGCTATGTATGACAACTCCCTTTTCTTTTATTATTTACTTGACTATGAGGGTTAGCTGGTTGCTTGTTTTAGCCCCCGCTAAGTTCTATGGTTAGAGTTGTTGTTGGACGTGTTATGTGTAATACAATGGGCATTGACTCTGTCTTGACTCTTGATGTCTATGATATGAAAGTTGTCCCTTAGCCCTGTTTATCCCTATTTATATCTCTTTTTGTAATTTATTGTTTTTGCGACCAAGGATGTGTAATGATATATTAAAATGCTTGCTTGTTGTCCCTTCGAATTCCCTATGCATCATGTCACATCTAGGCCCTAGGCTTGGGTGGTGACAAATATGAACAAAAGTTAAGTTGGGGTTTTATCAAGTATTGATTGATTATGCACAAATATCTATTTCAAGTTTATTCCATGAATTAATTTTGTCTATTGAGACTAAGCACTATTTGAGCTACAAACTACTAACTATTTATGAGCTTTTGTGATGGATTTCAATATACCCTAAATAAGAGTTTTACTACAATATTGGCGGGTTGATTTGCATTGAGTTTACTATTTCTTTTTTACTTATAAGTTACATGATTTTGAACAAGTATCATGAACCACCATGTGTTTGATAAAATTACATGACCAGAATTCTTAAGTTACTGATGAACAATTACATGATTTAAATGTCAAGTGATTTCGTGATGATTAAGGGCTTTGAAGCATGTATTGAATTCATGAAAAGTATGTACGATTTTACAAGTGTCAATTTAAGCTCTATTTTGAAATTTTAATCCCTTGTGAGCCATTCATGTCAAGGTAAGAGATCATGTACGATTATTATTGCTCTCACGTTCAAGTTAGGCTCGTCAGTACATGTCAAGCATGTTTCTGAGCTACTCATGTCATGTTATCGTGTATCTTACAAGTAACTCATATTATTATTAAAGTATGATTACTTTAGTTATTCCATGCGATTAGATTTAGTACCGATTGAGGCTTAAGATGGGGGCTCAACACAAGATTCCTTATATAAAGTCTTTAGTCTCTAAACTATGTGCCACCATTAGATGATATATTTTACTCTTTCTATACTAGTGGATCCATATAGTACATGTTATCATGTTTGGTTTGCCTTAGAAAGTAGACCATACTTCATCGGAGGGTGTCATGTCCAGTCACCTATACCGAGAGGATGTGATGCCTCAGATTCCAAGTTGTAGCTACTTGGTTTATGTCGGTTTAGGTCTCTTCCCACATATGTATTGTACATTATGCAAGCTAAATGTTTGACAAGCATGTCTAATTACAATCATTGATCATGCATGTCTTATTGAGATTATATACCCATTCATTATGATTATGCATTTTGAATATTATGGCTTATGTCTTTGATGCATTGCACCCTACATACTTAGTACATTTCAAGTTCTAACGCATACTCTATACATGTATGATACCACCATGTAGGGACCAGAGCTCCTTTTGATCCTCCTCCTCCACGTGGCTAGATCAGTACTTCAAAGAAAACTTTGGTGAGTCCTCAATTCCGAGGACAATAGCTATATTACTCTTGCTATGATGAGACTTCTTATTTTATGATGAACACTTACTATCATGAGGGTGATCTTGGGGATTTTATTAGCCCCCAATCAATTCTAAAGTAGAGGCATTGCTGGATACTAATTTTGTATATGCTTTGAGCTTGACTATTCCTATGTTTATATGTTTATGAAAGACTTCCCTTAAGCCTGTTTCCCTTTTTAATTATATCACGATCTTTATTTTGATTCTGCAACCAAGGATGTGTGAATGATATTCTAAGAGGCTTGTTGGATTCCTTTAGGTTCCACAATTACCATGTCATGTCTAGGCCCTAGGCATGGGTAATCACAAGCTTGGTATTAGAGCACTAGGTTGCTAATAATCCTGGGAAATCCAACACATCGCGTCAAGTAGAGTCTTATTCATGGTTATGAAGCACTTTACAACTATGAATGGGAATCTATGAGGCATTTTAGGAAAATTTTCACTTCTTCATAATCTATGTCGTGCTTTAGGTGTAGAGTTAAGGTTTTCCCCCTGAAGAATGCTTTTTGCTTTTCTAGATCATGTCACTGCTAAGAGGATTACTAAGGAAATCCCATACACCCGAAGAGCAACTGGCCCCTCCACTCCGTTAAGCTCCTCAAGATGGAGGGTAGCCCAAGATAAGTTCTAGGATATCATCACAATGTTGGCCCATGCCATGACCAACCAAATGAACTAAGGATGTGGACCCAGGTGATGGCATTGAGGTAGATCCTAAGAAGATGGAGGTGATAAAAAATTTGCATAGGCCCTTAACTCAAATGAATATTAGGAGTTTCTTGGGTTTAGCAATTTACTACCGGAGGTTTGTGAATGGTGTCTCTTCTATTGCTTCCCCTATGACAAAGTTTACCCAAAAGAAGGCAAAATTTTCTTGGATTCATGAATGTGAAAAATGTTTTCAAACTTTGAAAGATAAGCTTATCTCCACTCCTATCTTAGCTTTACCGAAAAAGTTAGAAGGGTTTGTGGTGTATTGTGATGCCTCAAGGATTGGTTTGGGATGTGTTTTGATGCCAAATGGCAAGGTTATAATATACCTCTCTAGACAACTTATGGTGCATGAGTGAAATTATCCCACCCATGATCTTAAATTGGCCGTCGTGGTGTTTTCTTTGAAAATTTGGCATCACTATTTGTATGGGGTTGATGTTGATGTGTTTACCGAAAACAATATTTTCCAATATATGCTCACACAAAAAGATCTTAAATTGAAACAAACAAGGTGGCTAGAATTCCTTAAGGATTATGATGTGAGTGTGCACTTTCATCCTGATAAAGCTAAAGTTTTGGCCGATGTTGTAAGTAGAGTGTCCATGGGTAGTCTATCTCATATTAATATTGGTAAAAAGGAGGTGGCTAGAGAAGTTCACTGGTTGCCTATGTTGGGGGTTAGGTTGAATGAAGTTGGAAATGATGGTGTAGTAGTGGTTTATTGTTCTAAATATTCTTTGATTGAGGGATTCAAGTCAAAAAATGACCTTGACCCCACCTTGCTAGAGTTAAAGGCTTCGGTGAAGGATGGTAATGTGGAGGTTTTCTCCCAAGGGGGAGATTGTACATTTAGGTACAAAGGTAGGTTGTGTGTCCCTAATGTTTATGACTTGAGAGAGTTAATTTTGAGGGAGGCCCATAACTCATCCTATTCTATTCACTTTGGTTCCACAAAGATGTATAGAGACTTGAGGGAGATGTATTGGTAGGATGTTATGATGAGAGATATTGCCAAGTTTATAGCCGGGTATAACAATTGTTAACAAATGAAAGCCAAACATCAAAGGTCAGGTGGCCTAGCCCAAGACATAGAAATTCTTACTTGGAAGTGGGAAGAGATCAACATGGATTTTGTAGTTAGGTTGCACAAGTCTACGAAACACTTTGATTATATTTGGGTTACTGTGGATAGAATGACAAAGTCTACTCACTTTTTGCTGGTCAAAACAACTTATGGTGCCGAAGATTATGCCAAGTTATATATTCATGAGTCGGTTAGAATGCATGGTGTACCCTTGTCTATCAGTTCGGATTGTGGTGCTTAATTCACTTCTCATTTATGGATATCCTTCCAAAGGGGTACTGGTACTAAGGACAAGCTTAGCACATCTTTTCATCCTCAAAAAGATGGCCAAGCCAAGAAAACTATATAAACTCTTGAGGATATGCTTAGAGCTTGTGTATTAGAGTTTAAGGGTAGTTGGGATGAAAATCTTCCACTCATTTAGTTTGCTTACAATAATAGCTACCACTCAAAGCAGACAAAAGTCTTACTCCGATGTGAGGAAGAGATCTTGAGTTTAATGTGGATGAATAGGTTTACTTAAGGTTCTCACCTATGAAGAGTGTGGTGCAGTTTGTCAACAAAGGAAAATTGAGCCCATGGTTTGTGGGTCCTTATAGAATTTTGATAAGAGTTAGTAAGGTTTCTTATGACTTGGAGTTGCCTATGGAGATGAATCTGGTTCATCCGATCTTCCACGTATCTATATTGAGGAATTGTGTGGGTGACCCAAAAGTTATAGTGCCCTTAGAGGTTATGGGTGTTGTCGAATATAATTTGACCTATGAGGAGGTCCCAATGGAAATATTTTATATGCAAGTGAAGATGTTGAGAAATAAAGATATAGCATCCATCAAGGTCCTTTAAGGAATCAACAAGTTGAAAGTGCCACGTAGGAAGCCAAAGCGAACATAAAAAAGCGATACCCATACCTCTTCCACCCTACTCAATCCAAAGGTAATAACTTACGTCTTATCTATGATTTCAAGTCTTAAGTTTCTGTCCTAATGTGCAAAAGATTTATAGATGGAGCTAACCATTTCGATATGCTGAAACTACGTGGAACCCTCGCAAGGATTTATGAAGAAAAAACGGGCAAACCCTTCTGGGTTATATTCAGAATTAAGATAAGGAATAAAAAATATGAAAATAAGAGCTTCCGTTCATAAAATTTGTGAAAAATGTCGACTAATCCGTAGGCGGGGGCGCATTATAGTAATTTGTTCTAACCCGAGACATAAAC
>JAOTQJ010112386.1:0-11009 GCA_025642045.1 Solanum sejunctum | reverse complement strand
GGTCATTTGTATTACATGTTGTGCACAGATTATACAGTAAATGTAAAGTAATAAAAAGAACATAAAGTACATGATCCCACAGTATAACTAAATGTGGTCTCTTATCCTACACTAGTGCATAGTTTCATTTGCATTGTAACTTCATATACAATATTTCCTGCCTTATATATTTAGTATATTATATCATACTGACGTCCCTTATGGGGGACCTGCATTTCATGTTGTACGTGCAAGTGCTAATAGATCTCCCCAATAGGAGTACAGGATATCCAACTGTTGTTAGCAAGCTCCAGGTTACTTTAGAGCTTTGTGTGTCCCTAGAGATTATATTTTTGTATTGTACAGTTATTTGAGGTGGGGCATGTCCCAATCCTTATCAGATACTCTTCCTTATCTAGAGGCTTTGTAGACTATGTAAATTGAAGTGTGGTCATATCTCATACTTTAAACACCGTAGACCCAATGACCTAGCTATATGCATTTCCATTTGGCTTGTTATCACTCTTTTTTTTCATAAAGGCATGTTGAACATAGGAATCCCTTATAAAATATATAGAAAGCACATAGATACAGGTTGGTTCTCCCAATTCTTATTGACCCAAGAGAACCAACTCACAAAGTTGGCACACTTCTTGCCAGTTAGGAGTGAGTATATAACTGAAGAGTATGCCAAGCTATACCTTAAAGAGATAGTCAAGATATATGGAGTTCTAGTATCCATTATATCTGACCGAGGAGCTCAATTCACTACAAAGTTTTAGAAGTCTTTCTAAATAAGTTTAGGGACATAAGTGAACTTGAGTGCAGCATTCCGCCCTCAAACAGATGGTCAAGCAGAATGCACTATTCAGACACTTGTAGATATGTTGCGAGCTTGTGAATTGGACTTTAAAGGTTGTTGTGTATACCATTTGCCATTTATTTAATTTGCCTATAATAACAGCTACCATGCGAGTATCAAGCTGGCGCTTATGAAGCTTTGTATGGGAGGAAATATAGGTCACCAATTGGATGGTTTAAGTGGGTGAAACAACCTTACTTGGGCCAGATCTAGTACACCAAAGTTAAGGTAATACTGCAGTGACTAGAAACAACCCAAAGTCATCACAAATCATATGGAGATGCTAGAAGGATAGGACTAGAATTCTCAGTAGGGGAGTGGGTATTTTTAAAGGTGTCTCCAATGAAAGAAGTTATGAGGTTTGGTAAGAAAGGAAAACTAAGCTCGCGTTACATTAGGCCATATCAAATTATTAAGAGGTTCGGGCAGGTTGCATATGAACTAGAGCTACCCCAAGAGCTTTTAATGGTTCATCTAATTTTTTATGTCTTAATGCTTCGAAAATGCATAGGCGGCCTATCCCGTATCACTCCTATTGAGGATGTACAGGTTATAGAACATGTCGCCTATGAAGAGGTACCTGTTGCTATTCTAGATCGTCAAGTTAAGAAGCTAAGGAATAAAGAAATATCATCAATGAAAGTACTTTGGAGAAACTAGCAGGTAGAAGACATAACATGGGAGGCCGAGGACGTGATGAAATCAAAATATCCTTACTTATTTGAATCTAAAGAGGAAGTCCAACATACAAAATTGGGACACTAATAGGTACGTGTGGTTGAATACTAAGTGTGTTGTCAAAGGTTTGTGTAAGTAAAGATTTAAACTTGGCTAAGCGATTCAATTGTGTTAACATTTGAGGGAAAATACTCCTAAGGGGGGTAGATGTAACACCCCACATCTTACAATACTAGTACTATGCAAATGAACATAATATGGCTTGGTCAAATTAGCGCCAATTTTTAAAAGTGCTTGAATCTCCAATTAAAGGGAGACATGTATATGTAACACTAAAAAGGGTCGAGTGTAAATAAGTTTTAAGTCAAACTGAGGAGATCAGGGCCTTAAATGAACTGACAAATGTGAGGTGCTTATAGGACTTATTAAGCTAGTAGGTGAGTCACCTACTTGCTTAGCTTATATTTGCTAGCTAAACGGAGACGAGGCCGATGTTTAATTTGTCCAAGTCTAATTATGAATAAAGTCCATGTTAATGGTGTAAATTTAGCCCGTATTTTAGCATAATAAATGGACTTTATTTTCAACCCAAGATGAATAAGTAAAGGCCCCAAGTACACCATAACCCACTTGGATAATTGGGCCTAAACTAAGTGAAGAAGAATTTGGAAAATGGGCAGCCAAGGCCTATCAATTTTGAGACCTATTTAGGCCCAAGTGTGAAGACCAAGATGCTGCCTTACTAGATTATTAGTATCTGGTATTATGTGGTCAAAAGTTTAAAAGAAAGTCGGCCAAGAGACTCTTTAAAAAGGGCTCAAAGCAGCACCTTAAATTAATTTACTTTGGAGCAATTTTCAGCTTTCTTAAAAGCCTCTTTTTCTCTCTTTATTTCACTTCACAAGGCAGCCTACATAACCCTGTAGGGTTCTTGAAGGAAAGATGAACCTTGAAGGATAAGGTAAGTAGAAATATCCATGTATTTTTTATACTTATCCCATGAAAAATAATAAGGATATGCTAGTATGTTTGTGCTGGAAATTTGGATAGCATATGTCCTAAGGATTGTTATGAATTTTTCTTGTTATTTAAGAGGCTTTTATCTTCTTGATTGGCTGAATTATGAAGTAAGACTTATGGATTATGAAGTAAGACTTATGGTTTTAACAAGGTATAGTTTGTTAATGATGTGTAAAGGCTGCTGCACCACTTTTATAGTCCGCAAAAGTGAGTTCTTATAGGATATCGCAATTGTGTTCTTAATACAAACTTATGGGCTGTTGGATGGGAGGCTATTTCTTCACATCCTTAATGACTACTTTGGTAGTATTCTTAGACTATTTTACGGTTGTTTGTATATATAGATGTGTTGTGGACAGTTTGGGTAAAGTTGAAATAGTTTTTGAATTGTTGACGTCAAAATGTGGCAAATGTATGCAATATTATGCTGCCTATTTGTATGTTGCATAGAATTATATGTGTTATGCTTCGTGGACTGTTGTAAGACTATTATGGCACTAGAAAAGGCTGAAAATGATATGTATATGAGAATGTGTATTGAAAAATACGATTAGTGGCAGAAAGGTTGAAAGAATACGCTTGGGTTTGTAAATACTCGCTTGCTGCCCATGTGTTTTTTTAATGAGATTGGGCTGCCAAGATGTATATATTGGTTGATAGTGCTAGTTTTATCACCTACTATGTTGTAGATAAATATTTGGTTGAAGTAAAGGTTATCTCGAGGTAATAGCAAGGTCGTACAGTGAAGTATGTAAGGCTACTTCATTTCATAGTATTTGGCATGATATCTAGATTCTTCTGTGGTACATAAAGGCATTTACCAACTCCGACACAACTACTAACCATGTCTTCACTCTTTGACATGTTCATATTCTCCCATACATAGTCATGTGCAAACCTGCATATATACTTGGATACCAACATGCACGAGCTCGTCCTACTAAATAAAGTTCATGTATTGTTCTACCTCCTATGCATTTCATTATTTGTGTCATTTATTCCTTTCATATTGGTGTTCTCTTTTATGATTGTTTACATATCATATATTGTATCAATAGTCCTATAGCTCCAATATTATGACCACCAAAAGAATCATCTCAAAGGTAATTGAAAAATAATGTAAAGTATATTGCTTATTGATGGGTGGTAGCCCGAGGGGTGGAAGAATCACATAGGCAGGGTTAATCCTATCATAGGGGGTAGTCCAAGGGGTTAAGAAAAAGCCTAGCTAGGATCGATCCCAATATAGATTTACCACTGATCAATAGGTCATTTGTAATACATGCTGTGCTCAGATTATACAGTAAAGGTAAAGTATTAAAAAGAACATAAAGTACATGATCCCATAGTATAACAAAAGGTGGTCTGTTATCCTACACCAGTGCATAGTTTTATTTGAGTTGTTACTTCATATACAGTATTTTCTGCCTTACATATTTAGTACATTATATCATACTGAGGTCCCTTGCAGGGGACCTGCATTTCATGGTACAGGTACAGGTGCAAGTAGCTCTCCCCAGTAGGAGTACAGGATTTCCAACTGCTGTTACGATACTTCAGGTTGCTTCAGAGCTTTGCGTGTCTAGAGCTTATATTTTGTATTGTACAGTTAGTTAAGGCGAGGCCTGTCCCGATACTTATCAGAAACTTTCCCTTACCTGAAGGTTTTGTCGATTATGTAAATTAAATTGTGATCATATCTCGTACTTTAAACACCGTGGCCCCAAAGGCCTAGCCATATGTATTTCCTTTTGGCTTGTTATTACTGTTTACTTTCTTAAAGGCATGTTGACCATAGGAATCCCTTATAATATGAATAGAAAGTGCTTAGATACAGGTTGGTTCTCCCAGGTGTTATCTGCAATGGGTGCCAGCCTGCCCTAATGGGACTTTGGGCATGACAGAAGAGGTATCATATAACCTGATCTCAAATTAATTTTTGAAAAGCATTTGGCAACTTAAGAATGTGTATCGACTATCGACAATTGAATACGGTGACAATTAAGAATAAGTACCCCCTCTTTAGGATTGACGATATATTTGATCAGTTAAATGGTGCCAAATGCTTTTCAAAAATTGATTTCAGATCAGGTTATCACCAAGTAAGGGTAAAGGAGGAAGATATACCTAAGACTGCTTTTAAAACATTTTATGGTCACTGAGAATTTATTGTTATGTATTTGGGCTAACAAATGCACCAGCAATTTTTATGGATCTGATGAATAGAGTATTTAACCCATTCTTGGATGCGTTTGTGATAATGTTTATAGATAACATTTTGGTATATTAAGGATCAGAAGAGGACCACACAAATCACTTACAACAAGTGTTACAAGTTCTTCGTAATCGACAAATGTATGCCAAATTTTCTACATATGAATTTTGGCTAAAATTAGTGGCATTCTTGGGCCATATTGTGTCTGATGATGGAATATGGGTTGATTCATAAAAGATAGAGGCTATGAAAGATTGGCCAAGGCTTATGATACCCACAGAAGTTCAGAGCTTCCTACGTTTGGTAGGTTATTATAGGAGGTTTGTTGAAGGTTTTTCTTCTATTTCTGCACCTGTAACAAAGTTGACACATAAGGCAACCAAGTTGCAATGGAATGATGCATATGAAAGGAGCTTCTAGGACATAAAAAGAAGCTAACGTCCGCACCTGTGCTAGTACTTCTAGAAGGCACCGAGGGGTATGCACTGTATTGCAATGCTTCAGGAGTTGGCTTAGGATGTGTACTAACACAACATGGTAGGGTAATTACTTATGCATCTAGATAGCTATGATCACATGAGAAAAACTATCCAATACATGATCTTGATCTAGCAGTGATTGTGTTTGCTCTGAAAATATGGCGCTACTATTTGTATAGGGTTCATGTTGACATATATACTAATCATAAGAGCCTGCAATATATCTTTAAGCAAAAAATACTAAATTTAAGACAACGAAGATGACTAAAGCTAATAAAAGATTACAATGTTGATATACTTTTCCATCCGAGGAAGGCAAATATGGTAGCCGATACTCTGAGTCATAAGGCAACCATGAATACTAGTAATCAAGCTTTGATGAGTCAAGGAGTGGATAAGGATCTAAGTCAGCAAGCTAGTTTTGGTGATTTTACCTTCATGAAACTCCAGAGGAAGGGGTTATTGTACATAATGCAGCAACGTCTTCATTAGTAGTGGAAGTGAAAGAAAAATAGTTCGAAGATATTGTTCTGCGACAGCTTAAGGAAAAGGTAAGGCAGGGTATGATAAAAGGGCTTTGACCTTATATAAAATGAAGTACTTTACTGCCAAATTAGATTATATATGCCTAATATTAACGGATTAAGAAAGAGGATAATGAAAGAATTCCATCATTCTCGATATCCCATCCATCCAGGATCAATTAAGATGTACCATGACCTGAAGGGAATGTTTTGATGGGGAGGCATGAAAAAGGACCTTCCATAATTTGTGGCTCAATGTCCAAATTGCCAATAGCTGAAAGTAGAACACCAAAAGCCAGGAGGTTATATATAATGTATAGAGCTTCAAACATGGAAGTGGGATATGATCAACATAGATTTTATTACTAGTTTGCCTCGCTCATTTCAAAAGTTTGACTCCATGTGGGTAATAGTTGATAGACTCACAAAGTCGGCACACTTCTTGATAGTTATGAGTGATTATACAGTTGAAGAGTATGCTAAGCTATACCTTAAATAGATATTCTAGCTACATGGAGTTCCAGTCTCCATTATATTTGACCGAGGAGCTCAATTCGCTTCAAAGTTTTGGAAGTCCAACTTCCAGAGGAGTTTAGGAACACAAGTGATTTGAGTACAACTTTCCACCCTCAAATAGAAGATCAAGTAGAATACACCATTCAGACAGTTGAAGATTTGTTGCGAGCTTATGCATTGGACTTTAAAGGTAGTTGGGTGGACCATTTGCCACTTATTGAATTTGCCGATATTAATAGCTACCAGATGAGTATCAATATGGCACCTTATGAAGCTTTTTATGAAAGGAAATGTAGGTCGCTGATTGGATGGTTCGAAGTGGGTGAAACCACCTTACTTGGGCCAGATCTAGCACAACAAGCCATAGAAAAAGTTAACCTAATACAGCAGCAACTAGAAACAGCCCAAAGTCATCACAGATCATATGCGGATTCTAGAAGGAGAGAATTGGAATTCTCAGTAAGGGATTGGGTATTTTTAAAGGTATCTCCAATGAAAGGGGTTATGAGGTTTGGTAAGAAAGGAAAATTCAGCCCATGTTTCATTGGGCCGTATCAAAATTTATGGCTCAATGTCTAAATTGCCAACAGGTGAAAGGATTCTGTCATGCCCGAAGTCCCGTTAGGGCGGAGTAGCACCCGTTACTGATAAGGACCTAGAGAACCAACCTGTATCTATGTGCTTTCTATACATATTATAAGGGATTCCTATGTTCAACATGCCTTTAAGAAAATAAACAGTGATAACAAGCCAAACGGAAATGCATATGGCTATGCCATTGGGGCCACGGTGCTTAAAGTATAAGATATCAACACACTTTAATTTACATAGTCTACAAAGCCTCTAGATAAGGATAAGTATCTAATAAGGGTCGGGACAAGCCTCGATTCAACTAACTATACAATACAAAAATATAAGATCTAGACACACACAAAGCTCCGAAGCAACTCGGAGCTTGGTAACAGCAGCTGGATATCTTATACTCCTACTGGGGAGATCTACTAGCACCTGTACTTGCAATATGAAATGCAGGTCCCCCGAAAGGGTCATCAGTATGAGATGATCTACTGAATATATAAGGCAAAAAATACTGTATATAAAGTAATAATGCAAATGAAACTATGCATTGGTGTAGGATAAGAGACCACCTTTAGTTATACTATGGGATCATGTACTTTATGTTCTTTTTATTACTTTACCTTTACTGTATAATCTGTGCACAACTTGTAATAAAAATGGCCAGTTGATCAGTAGTAAATCTATATTAAAATCAACTCTGGCTAGGCTTTTCCTTTAACCCCTCAAGCTACCCTCCGTGATAGGATTGACCCTGGCTAGGTGATTCTACCACCCCTCGGGTTACCACCCATCAATAAGCAATATACTTTACCTTTCAATTACCTTTGAAATAATTCTTTTGGTGGTCACAATATTGGAGCTATAGGACTGTAGATACAATATATGACATGTAAATGGTTAGAAAAGACAACACCATAATGAAAGGAGTACTTACACAAATAATGAAATGCATATGAGATGAAACAACTTGTGAACTTTATTTAGCAACAAGAACCCATGTAACTTGGTATCCATATATGTATGTAGATTTAGAGGTGACTATGAATGGGAGCATATGAACATGTGAAATGTTGGAGACATGATTAATAGTTGTGTCAGAGATGGTAAGTGCCTTTATGTGCCAAGGGATCTATATTTCATGCCAAATAATATGAAATCAAGTAACCTTATATACCTCGCTTTAGGACCTTGATATTATGTCAAGATAAATTTTTATTCCTCCAAATATTTATCCACAACATAGTAGGTGATAGGACTTGCATTAGCAGCCAATAAAACATCTTGGCAGCCCAATATCATAAAAAAATAACATACGGGCAGCAAGATGATGTTTATAAACCCGAGCATATTCTTTCAAACTTGTTGCCCCTAATCATATTTTCTAATACACATTCTCATATATATATCATGTGCAGGCTTTTATAGTGCCATAATAGTCTTACAACAACCCTAAAAGCACAACACATATAATTCTACGCAACATAAAAATAGGCGGCATAACGTTACATCCCTTTGTAACATTTTGACGTCGATAATTCCAAACCTGTTTCAACTTTACCCAAACTATCCGTAACACATATATACATAAAAAAATCCTTAAGATAGTCTAAGAATATTACCAAAGTAGTCATTAAGGATGTGAGGCAATAGCCTTCCATCCAACAGCCCATAAGTTCGTATTATGAACACAATTGCAATATCCTATATGAACTCACTTTTGCAAACTATAAAAGTGGTGCAGAAGCCTTTATACATTATTAAAAAACTATACCTTGTTAAAATCATAAGTCTTACTTCATAATACATCCAACCAATAAGATAAAATCCTCTTAAATAACAAGAAAAGTTCACAAAAGTCCTTAGGACACATGCTGTCCAAATTTCCAGCATAAACATACTAGCATATACTTATTATTTTTTATGGGATAAGTATAACAAATAAATGGATATTTCCACTTACCTTACCCATCAAGGTTTAGGTTTCCTTCAAGTTCCCTAGAGGGTTGTGTAGGCTGCCTTGTGAAGTGAAATAAAGAGAGAAAAAGAGGCTTTTAAGAAAGCTGAAAATTGCTTCAAAGTAAAATGATTTAAGGTGCTGCTTTGATCCCTTTTTAAAGAGTCTCTTGGCCAACTTTCTTTTGATCTTTTGAAAACATAATACAACATATTAATAAGCTTGTGAGGCAGCATGTTGGCCCTCACACTTGGGCCTAAATAGGTCTCAAAGTTGATGGGCCTTAGCTGCCCTTTTTCAAATTCTTCTTTACTTAGTTTGGGCCTAATTAGCCAAGTGGGTTGCGGTGTACTTGGGTTCTTTTGTTATTCATCTTGGTCTAAAAATAAAGTCCATTTATGATTCTAAAACACGGGCTAAATTTACACCCATAACACAGACTTTATTCATAATCAAAGTTGGACAAATTTGACATCGGGTAACGTCTCCATTTAGCTAGCAAATTTAAGCTAAGCAAGTAGGTGAATCACCTGCGAACTTACTAAGTACTACAAGTACCTCACTTCTCTCACTTCATTTAAGGCTGTGATCTCCTCAGTTTGACTTAAAACTTATTTACACTCAACCTTCTTCAGCGTTAGACATTCATATCGCCCTTTAATTGGACATTCAAGCCCTTTCAAAAATTGACGCTAATTTGACCAAACCATATTATGTTTCATTTGCATAGTACTAGTATTATAAGTTGTGGGGTGTACATCCTCCCCCCTTTAGGAACATTCATCCTCGAATGTTAACACAATTGAATAGCTTAAGCAAGTTTAAATCTTTACTTACACAAACGTTTGACAACACAATGAGTATTGAATCACACATACCTATTAGTGTCCCAATTTTGCATGTTGGACTTCCTCTTTAGCTTTAAATAAGGGTATTTTGATTTCATCACATCCTCGATCTCCTATGTTATTTCTTCTGCATGCTGGTTTCTCTAAAGTACTTTCACTGAACTTATTTCTTTAATCCTTAGCTTCTTAACTTAACAATCTAAAATAGCCATAGGTACTTCTTCATAGGTGAGGTCTTCTGTAACCTACACATCCTCAATAGGAGTGATACGGTATGGGTACCTATGCATTTTCGAAGCATTAAGACATGAAAAACTAGATGAACAATTGAAAGCTTTTAGGGTAATTCTTGTTCATATGCAACCTACCTGAACCTCTTAATAATCTGATATGGCCCAATGTAACGCGGGCTCAGTTTTCCTTTCTTACCAAATCTCATAACCCCTTTCATTGGAGACACCTTTAAAAACACCCAATTCCCTACTGAGATTTCCAGTCCTCTCTTTCTTGGATCCGCATATGATTTGTGACGACTATGGGCTATTTCTAGTCACTGCTATATTACCTTAGCGTTTTCAATGGCTTGTTGTACTAGATTTGGCCCAAGTAAGGTGGTTTCACCCACTTCAAACCGTCCAATCCGCAACCTATATTTCCTTCCATACAAAGCTTCATAATGTTATATCTTGATACTCGCATGGTAGCTGTTATTATAGGCAAATTCAATAAGTGGAAAATGGTCCACCCAACTATCTTTAAAGTCCAATGCACAAGCTCACAACATATCTTTAAGTGTCTGAATGGTGCATTATGCTTGACCATTTGTTTGAGGGTGGAAAGCTGTACTCAAGTTCACTTGTGTTCCTAAACTCTTTTGGAAGGACTTCCAAAACTTTGTAGTGAATTGAGCTCCTCGGTCAGATATAATGGACACTGGAACTCCATGTAGCCTGACTATCTCGTTAAGGTATAGCTTGACATACTCTTCAGCTGTATAATCACTCCTAACAAGCAATAAGTGTGTCAACTTTGTTAATCTGTCAACTATTACCCATATGGAGTCAAGCTTCTGAAATGAGCAAGGCAAACCGATAATAAAATCCATGTTGATCATATCCCACTTCCATGTTGGAAGCTCTATACATTGTACATAACCTCTTATCTTTTGATGTTCTACTTTCACCTGTTTGCAATTTGGACATTGAGCCACAAATCTTACAAGGTCCTTTTTCATGCCTCTCCACCAAAACATTCCCTTTAGGTCATGGTACATCTTCATTGATCCTGGATGGATAGAATATCGGGAATGATGGGCTTCTTCCATTATCCTCTTTCTTAATCCATTAATATTAGGC
>JAOTQJ010112346.1:0-11012 GCA_025642045.1 Solanum sejunctum | reverse complement strand
ATTCCTGTGCATAAAAATTATAGATTGAAATGTAATTTCACTTGTGAGCCCAAGTGTAAATGACTATAAAGAATGTTTGGCTTTTAAACCCAAGTGTGCATTGAAATGAATTTAAATGACTTTTGTCTTTTTTGAAAGCATGTATATGGGTAAGTATTTTGGTGGGATGATATCTTAGCATCGAATGGATTGGGGGCATTAGGGATATCCCTAAGGGTCCTCTCCCATTCCTTTAACTATGTTCCAGCATAGGGATATGGTACACCTCTATTGAAATGACTAGGTCATATGATATGGTTGCAAATATTGATATGATATTGAAATCTTTCTGAAATTACCGAGTTGTGAGAAAGGTAGCCATCTCATTGAAATGTTAGGGTTGTAAGGTGTGGTGTTGACTATGTTTGGCAAGTAATCTTCTCTCACTCGATCGGAGGTCTACATCAGGAAAATTTATGTAATATCTTGTATGAGTTTGAGATGTCGATTATGGTTACATCCCACTATATATAAGAATTTGGGATTTTATGCTTGGTGGATTTCATAGCATATTGTTGTATTAATTTTCTTTGTTGTATATCTCTCTTTCAATATTATGTGCCCTTGTCATCTAACATTAAATGCAGGTTTGGTAAGTCATATGCATTGGATGCCCGTATACTTAGTACATTCAAACATACTTATGCATATTTTTTGGCTACATGATTTAACCATGTAAGGACTGGACACTACATTCGTCTATTAATTGAAGGATAGTCAGAATTGAGAACGTTGTTGTGGTGAGTCCTATCTTCCAATGACAAGTCACCATTCATCTACCGTATTATGCTTTTGCTTATGTTATTTACTTTGATGGTGAGCTTGGGACATATTTGACCCCCGTTCTATTATATGATTAAAGGCATTGTTGAACATCATGTAAGCTCTTGTAAGGTTATTTGATATATGTTGATATTTGGAGCTGATGATTATGGCTATCTACTGGATATGGTTACTATGATTTGATTATGAATACTAGGGAATGTAGTTATGTTATGAGGTGGGAATCTTGAAGATCCTAAGTCCCGCATTGCCTTAATAAATTGAGTCATGCTTACCCGCCCATTAGACCTTATGTGCTATGTGTTATGTGACTCCATACTGATCTCTATCCCTATGACATCCGCATAACATGAGTCCTACTTCTCTATCCCTTACAACCATATGTTTACTATTTTTAAGTTTTTTCGAACTAATGATGTAAAATTGGATACTTCAAGGCTTGTTTTGGGACTCTCTAATTTCCATTCACCATGTCACTTCTAGACCCTAGGTCTAGATTGTGACATTTGGGAACTTCGAAACAAAGTCTGCAATGTCTCTCTTCATCCTATCCAACTAATAAACCTCTCTCAAATTGCAGTACATTTTTTAGACACTGGATGGATAGAATATCTAGAGTTATGGGCTTCTAACATGATCCTTTCTCAAATACCATCAACATCTGGAACACACATCCTACTTTCGTATACCAATACCCTATCTCCCCCTTTGACAAATGCCATTACTTTCTGTGTATGTATATTTTCCTTCATTTGGAGTAAGATAGGATCTTGGTCTTGCTTCTCCTTTATATTTACCACAAGAGATGATGTAGACCCATTATGCACAAGTATTCAACCTTGACCACATTCATCTAGTTGAACTCCCAATCGTGCTAGTATATTCACCTCTTTGGCTAACTCTTTCTTCTCTTCTTCCACAAAAGCAAGGCTTCCCATAGACAATCTCAACCATATTAGCTTTACCTAGATTAGATGATGTTCATGTACTAGTCCTTGAGAAGATAAATCCATCTTCTTTGCCTCAAGTTAAGCTCTTTATTGGTGACTACATATTGTAGGATCTTGTGTTCTGTGAATACATCAACATGTGCTCTATCTAAGTAGTGGTGTCAAATCTTGTGCGTAAACACCACCCGTAGACAATTTGAAGTCTTGAATTTGATAGGTCCTCTCATAGTTCTTAAGTTGTCTGGAAGCATAAGCTATGACCTTAACTCTCGATGTTAGAGCACATCCCAATCCCACTCTTGAAGCATCACAATAGATCACAAAATCATCAGTCCCTTTGGGTATAGTTGACACTGGTGTAGTTCTTAACATGGTTTTCAATTTTTGAAAACTTATCTCACTCTCGCCAAACCACTGAAACATAGCTTTCTTTTGAGTCAGCTTAGTCAATGGTGAGGATATAGAAGAGTATCCTTAATAAATCTGTAGCAGTAACTAGCCAAACCCAGAAACTCCTTATGACAATTGGAAAGTTGCGCCTAGTGCATCTTTTGACAGCATCAATCTTTGGCATATCCACTTTAATACCATCATCGGAGACAATATGGCCCAAAAATGACAGTCATCTAATCCAAAATTCTCATTTTGAAAATTTTTCATACAACTCTTTATCTTTAAGGGTCTGAAGAACAATTCGAAGGTGATCAACATGCTTTATCTCATCTCTAGAGTACATAAAAATATTATCAATAAACACAATCACGAACATGTCAAGGTATATTTCTGAATACTCTATTCATCAAGTCCATGAAAGTGGTAAGAGCGTTGGTCAATCTAAAGGAAATTAGTAAAAATTCAAAGTGACCATATCGAGTTAGAAAAGCCATCTTCATGATGTCACATTCTCTCAATTTCAACTAGTGATAGCTGATCTAAGGTCTATCTTGGAGAAAACAGTGGCACCCTCATATTGGTCAAATAAGTAGTCAATTCTCGAAGGGGATATTTGTTCTTAGTAGTCACCTTATTCAACTGGCAATAATCCATACACAATTTGAGTGAACTATCTTTCTTACACATAAATAGGATAGGAGTTCCCCTTCGAGAGGCACTCGGCCTAATAAATCCCATATCAAAGAGATCTTTCACCTATTTTTTCAGTTCTTTCATCTCTACAGGAGCCATTCTATAAAGTGGAGTAGAGATAGTCTGCGTGTCGGGGAGAACATCACTCCTAAAGTCAATAGTCTGCGTGTCGGGGAGAACATCACTCCTAAAGTCAATCTCCCTATCAAGAGAGACTCTAGGAAAATTATTAGGAAAGATAACAGGGAACTCATTGACAACTGAAAGTGACTGAAAAGGTGGAGATTCTACATCATTAGCCTTAACTCGCACAAGGTGATAAATTCATCCTTTAGAAATTAAATTCTAACCCTAAGGGAAAAAATAAACTTACCTTTGTGCACTATAGAACTACCCTTCCACTCTATAATAGTCTTATTTAGAAATTGGAATTTGACAGTACGAGTTCTACCATTGGCAGAGGCATAACAAACATGAAGCTAGTCCATGCTAAGAATCACATCAAAGTCAATCATCTCTAACTCAACTAAGACTATCAAAGTATCTCAATCATAGATAGAAACTATTCAATCTCTGTATACTCTTTCAGTTAGAGTGGACACACCAGTAGGCGTAAAAGAATTGAAGGGATCTAGAAGAAATTCAAGAAGAATCTCAAACTTACTAGACACAAATGGAGTTACAAATGTTAAAGTGTAACATATTTATCATAGGAAAAGATTTGAAGCAAACCAATGGCAACATCTGGCCCAACTTCGTGATCCTCTCAATTTCAAATAGAATACAGAGGATTTTTACCCCCGCCCATATTAGTTGTGGTACCTCTCTAACTACCATTGCTTGGTATTGCTACTCAAGACGGAGATTTATTGCCTCTATCACCCACCTTCTTAATGGGCACTTATTTTGGAAATGACAAGTCTATTTGCACTTATAGCAAGTGTTTTTGACCTCATGATACTCACCTAGATGGAGTTTTCCTTACTTGCCACATGGTGGTTTTCACCTCGAACCTTGAGTCACACTAACTTGGGATTAAGAACCTGAGTTTTGGGATTTTGATTGCAGTGCAACTTTTGATTATACTTATTACTCAGAGTTGGTGCACTTGTTGATAATGGTGTATAATTCAAAGACCTCTTTTCAAAATATGGCATGTCCCTCTAACTTTGCTTATGTTGCGTAGGCTCCTGTCCTGCTGACATAGCCTTCTTGTTTAAGTGATCCTTCATATCCATCTTTTTGTCCTCCTTAAGTTGTTGTTCATAGAACATAAGCCTAGAGTTGTCCATGTTTGGAATCAGCAGTGTCACTTTGCACTTCCTTTTGACATGTTTACCTAAGCCAAATATGACATTTGTCATTCCAGATCTTAGATTAGGGACCATCTCTGGAGCATACCTGTATAGTTGTATGAATTTAAGGCTACATTTTAATATAGTCATCCCCTCCTGCTGCAAGTTAATAAACTCCACAATCTTAGCTTCTCTCAACTCTCATGGAAAGCAATGACGAAGAAAGGCACTCGTAAAGTCATCCCAAATGGTAAGCTAAGCATCCTTACCTCACCTTTCTTCCCATTTATTATACCAAACATTTGTAACATCCTTTGGTTGATAGGAAGCAAGTTCAACTCCCTCAAACTCCATCGCATGCATAGCTTTCAACACCTTTCACAACAAATCAATGAAATTCTAGGTGTCTCCCTCAACCATTGACCTTATGAAGATTAGAGGCTTCAACCTCAGAAAATCTCTAAGTCTGGTATCAATAGTTGGCTTTTGGGAGCTAAAGCTAGGAGGTTGTAAACTCTAACTACCACTTTGAGCAGTTACTAGCTGGTCAGCATAGTGATAGCTTCTCTGAAATTAGCCTTTGTAGTAGGAGTAGGTGAAGTATTAGGTGCTTGAGGATCTCTAATGACTCTAGCACGTTGACCTCGGCCTCTCGTCTCTATCTGAGGAGGCATCTCTAGTGTGGGGATTTTTAGTGTTGCAAGCTGAAAAACCTCTTTAGCTGGCGGTACGCTTAGGAGGCATAATTTGCAAGCACGTAATGCATGAATTAGATAGATACTTTAATACAGTTAAACTCTATCGCGCAAACTCAGAATACAAGAATGTGTAGAAATTCTTAATGTCCTATAGCCTCATGAGTATAAAGTGTGGTGCACAATACACCTATAAACAAGACTCTACTTCACACAGCTCTATAGACTCTCTAGGACACTGAACTTTGTGCTCTGATACCAAGTTTGTTATGCCTCGGGAGGGTACACTTGTAGTGGCCGGCACTTAGAGTTTGTTATACCAAATGGACCACTCAGACATTGTTCAATCACATGCAAATATCAAAAGACTTGAATGAATAACAACATTTAAGAAAAGAAAATGACAAATGATAAAAATAAACCAAAGGACAAACAATCTATCCATTAACTAAGTAATAGTAGTATAAAATAAACTAGCCAAAAATAACATCCAATCACAACTAAACAATCTAGTCTATGAAGCCTCTAAAACATCTAACTAAATGGTGTCAATGACAAACCTATGGCTACCTCAAAATAAAATAAAAAGATTAAACTCAAATCTAGAAGAAAAAACATGATATCCTTCGAAAGTAGGAGAGGACTCACCAATCAGCTAACGTGATGGATCCTTAATGGTGTGCCTATTGATGACCTTTAGTACCTATCTGTACATCATGGATAGATGTAGGCCCAAATGGCTAAATGAGATATGTAAATATCTCATAAAGACTGAAATGCTTTGAGTTGATGTTATTCTCTAGCTATTGACTCATAAAGAATCCATCATGCATCATTCTTACTTATAGCATTCAGCGGAAAAAAAGTAGAGCTAAAACATTTAGCGATTCCATATATTCTTTAGGCTTAAATTATACTCGTGCAGGATTATTTAAATGAAATGTCTAAAAATAATAATAATTTCATGCTAGGGTTCATGTAGAACACAAAATCATCTAATTCAAGCATTAAATCCATAAAAACTATATGTAAAATTATATCGATAGACATTAGAATTTAAGAATAGTCTTCAAGAGACATTCACGGGAGACTCAATTCACTCACAACTCCATCAAGTCGTGTCATGGGGTACATGGAAGACCATAATCCATGTTTTGGTTTATCATACATACTTGGAACTTTTGATTGTTGGAACAACTTGGAAAAACTCAAAAGATTGTCTTCTATCCCTAGCTTTTTTCTCCTTGAAAACATGGTTCTATATTGGAAAGAATACTTTTAGCATAAAAAGGATGAATAGATATTTTGAGGGATTTATTTAGGTGTAGAAACATAAGTTTGAGGCTTTAAAAAGTGGGAAAGGAAAAAAAATAACCTTTCTTAAATGGTTGTCAAAGTCATCCACCAGCCCACCTACGACCTATAGAAACTTTTGTGGCTTGTAGGAACCCTTCGAGGAAATTTTGGGCAAATTTGGGGGTCCCTGGATTAGTTTTATGAGCCCAATCTATGGCCTGTAGACGTTTTTATGACCCATAGTGACACGGCCCAGAAGGGTACCGCAGGCGTAACTAGCACTCAGAGACTATTGCTAGTCCAAAAGTGAACCACCTATTCCTATCACACTAGTTCGATCAACAATTTAGTGAAAGATAATCAAGAGAATCTATCTATCAGTGAGCTACAAGACTATCACTATCACCATCAAATATAAGCTTAAAACAATAGAAACAATCTCAACATAAGAAAGAAAAGGGGAAAAGAACCCCAACATCAGCTATCATCTATCTATGTCTACGAAGCCTCTATAACTACTCTTTAAGAAGGTACCATGATAGTCCATAGCCACCAAAAACAAAGAAAATAGCTCAAAATAACTGAAAAGATAAACATGTCCTCCAAAAGCAAGAGAGGAGTCACTAAGTCTCCGTCTGGGCATCTGCGAACCTCAACGATTAGCCTGCTGAAGTCCTCTGGCTCGAGAATTTGCATCATAACATGATATAGTGCTAAAAGGGTGTTAGTACATTAAATGTACTATATGTAAAACTGGCTAAAATAAATGATAAATAATGACAATTAGTTCATCAATCAGTAATCCTCATATCAGAGTAAAGAATGGGACTCTATCACCTCACTATCAATCAACACATCACACTATCACCTCAAACTCCGAGTACTATCAACATGAACCTATCTAGCAGTTTCTATAACCAACCAGCACCACCTATGAGACAGTTATGAAACAACGAAAAGATGTCATTGCCATTTTCGTCCAGTACCTTGTCAGGGTATGGAATGAGACTATTTGGGATCCTGCAAGAAGTCTATCAGGCCCTCTTCAAGGCAAATGAAACATCCGCTTTCACGGTCCAATCCTCTACTATGCTTGCCACATACTTAATGAGCGTGAGTAGGACTCACTCTTACTAATTTTGGTGATAATACTCTTCCCAAGACCCAAAATGCATATAAGTCTAGCAATACATCAAGGATTTCCATCACTCAGCTCCAACAGGCAAGAACACTCAGCTCATCTCATCAATTATCAACTGAAAGAGTAATATTATTCCTTCAAAACTAAGGTCCATTCACATTAGGCTCTAAGAACACTAATTTAATCAGTTTTAGTCATCAATACCCTCATCTAAGAACTCAAACTCTAACAATCAACAAATTTAGACAATCAAGGCTCCAGAAAATACCCTTAAGTTCATTCTCGAAGTATTAAGCAAGTGGACGCATGCAATTTAGATATACAGTCACACGATAATACATATAAATAGTAAATACAAGTATAATGCTCATTAATTTGAGATAATCTATATAAATTAAATAAAATGTTCAAGAAATTCTTCAAGAATCACTAGTCAAAACAAATTAACTATAAATTGTCAACCTACTACATGTATTGGGGCAAATGGATGAATACCTCCATGTTCTGTGTAGCCTTTACATGCCTGGGTTGAAGACTTTTCAAGTTTCCTTCAAGAACTTCCACCCATTTTTAGAACCCTCCACTCTTTTCTCTTTTTCTCCAAGGAACCCTCACGTAGAAAACATGGAAAATTAATGGGTTTTGAACCCTCGATCGCTAATAAAAAACCCCTAAAACACATTTTAAGACCTTAAAAATCAATTATGAATGACCAAAATACCCTTCTAAAAATTTAAAAGAAAAAGTTCAAAATATGTACACTGGTCTGCTATGGCCCTGGGGCATGGTCCAGTGAATTTTCATGATTTTCCATAAAATTCAATTCCTCTCAAAAAAATAAAAGAGTTTAAGCGTGTCTCTGCACTCCCTTTGCGTCACACCAGGGCGCGAATCTACATTGTTTTTGAGAGAATTATTTTTTGCTTGGGTTGCTCTTAAATTAGGTCGAGATATTATCCTACTCGATTTTTCATGTTGATAGCCAATATTATCTTGGATTCCAATCAAAGCTTTGACAGACATATTGTGCATATGATTATATTTAAAGGGCATTTTGATAATTTCATAAGATGTTACATCATCTCCCACTTGGGATCATTCGTCCTAGAATGATGAGTAAATGTCGAATAGAAGCAAGAGTAACCTCAAAACTCCTCTTATTCCTCACTTAGGAGCTCTCAAACTCTCAACTATCCATCACCTTCTACAATTCTATCTTAGACTCAAAAATGGACGTAGCATATCAACACAAGTAAGAAATTTTAATAACATTAAGGATAGGGACCTTTACTTCGACATCATCGTCATTTGGCATGAATAGGTACGGGTATTTGAGTTTCATCGCTTCCTCAGCTTCTTCGTCGCTTCCTCAACAAATTTATTCCTCGATAGGACTTTCATGGAGGCTATGTCTTTGTTTCTCAGCTTACGAACCTGTCGATCAAGGCTTTGGACTAGAATTTCTTCATAGGAAAGGCTAGCCTTCACTCGTATACTCTCAATAGAAACAGCCGAGGTAGGATCTCCCAAATAATTCTTCAACATTGAAATATGAAACACCAGATAGAATCCATCTAGCTCCGAAGGCAAGTCTAGCTGATAAGCAACCTTCCCAATCCTCTTTACAATCTAGTATGGTCCAATATAAATTGAACTTAACTTTCCTTTCTTACTAAACCTTATGACACCGTCCATGGGTGACACCTTCAGGTACACCCAATCATCCACCTTAAGCTCCAAGTCTCTTCCCCTCATGTCTGTGTAAGACTTTTGATGATCTATGTTGTCTTATACCTCTCTTTGATAACTTTCCCCTTCTCTATAGACTGCTGGACAAGGTCTGGTATGATCAATTCAGCTTCACCAACCTCAAACCAGCCAATCGGTGAACTGCATCTCCTCCCATATAATGCCTCATAAGGGGCCATCTGAATGTTAGCATGGTAGGCATTGCTCTACATAAACTCAATTAGTGGTAGGTGGTCATCCCAGTTTCCCTTGAAGTCAATGATTCAAGCTCTCAACATATCCTCCAAAGTCCGAATGGTGCATTCCGCCTGCCTATCCGTCTGAGGGTGAAAAGTTGTGCTCAGATATACTTTCGTACCTAATCCTTTCTGAAAAGATCTCTAGAATTAAGAGGTGAATTGATCTCCTCTGTCCAAGATAATAGACAAGGTAACCCCATGCAACCTCACAATCTCATGAATATATAGTCGAGCATACTCCTCAGTCGTATAATTTTTCTTGACAGCCAAGAAGTGGGCTAATTTTGTCATCCTATCAACAATCAACCATATCGAATCATTATACTTTCGGGATCTTGGTAAACTAGTGATGAAATCCATGTTGATCATCTCTCACTTCCACTCAAGAATTTCAAAGTTTGGTTTTGTCCACATGGTCTCTGATGTTTAACCTTCCTGTTAACAATTAGGGCATTCAAAGACAAATTGAGCAATGTCCTTCTCCATTCCATTCCACCAACAAACTTCTCCCGAGTTATGGCACATCTTGGTGGAACCAAGATGGATGGAAAATCTATAGCTATGAGCCTCAGCCATGATCCTGTCTTGTACTCCATCAACATTAGGCATACACAATCTATATTGGTATCTCAACACCCCATCTCCCCCTTTGGGGAAAACCATCGCCTTCTTCTTATGAACCATTTCTTTCAATTGGGACATGACAGGGTCTTGGTCTTACTTCTCCATCACTTCTGACACTATGGATGAGGCAGAATCACTTAGGACATTGACCCCACCTTTATTGTTCTCCTTAATTTGTACTCCTAATTGAAAACTATGAACTTCCTTCGCTAGTCTCTCCTTTATTCCTCCATATAGGCAATGCTACCCATATATATCCTGCTAAGAGCATCAGCGACAATATTTGCCTTACTTGGGTGACAGAGGATGCTTATATCATAATCCTTAAGAAACTCTAGCTATCTTCTTTGTTGCAGGTTGAGCTATTTCTGGCTAAACACGTACTACAACCTTTTATGGTCATTGAACATGTCCACATGCACTCCATACAAACAGTGACACTAGATCTTATGTGCGAACAACACTGCTTCCAACTCAAGATCATGAATCGAATAGTTCTTCTCATGGATCTAAAGTTATCTAGAAGCATAAGCTATCACCTCCCCTCTCTGCATCGACACACAACCCAGTCTGACTCTCAAGGCATCAAAGTGTATTACTAAGTCTCCCATCTCATCAGGCAAAGTCAAAACTGGTACTGTAGTCAATCTGGTCTTCAACTCTTACAAACTCCTTTCATATTCCTTAGACCATTGAAATTTGGCTTTCTTTTGATTTAGCTTAGTGAATGGGGATTACAAAGAAGAAAAGCCCTCAACAAATCTGCGGTAGTACCTTGCCAAACCTAAAAAGCTTCTTATTTCTATCGGAGAAGTCAGTCTAGGCCAGTTCGTAATTGCTTCAATCTTCTGAATATCCACTGGAATACCATCTCCCAAAACAACATAGCCTAAAAAAGCCATGGACTTGAGCTGAAACTCACACTTTAAGAATCTTGCATACAACTCATGGTCTTTGAGTGTTTGCAAAACCACTCCAACGTGATTACCATGATCCTCTTCATCCATAAATATACTAGAATATCATTAATAAACTCAATCATGAACATATCAAGATATGGTCTGAATACTCTATTCATCAAATCCATGAAAATTGCAGGTGCATTTATCAACCCA
>JAOTQJ010112335.1:0-11012 GCA_025642045.1 Solanum sejunctum | reverse complement strand
TCATGATACCCAAATTAAGGATTTTACTACAATGTTGGTGGGTTGATTTAAGTGACATTGAAATGAATTAATTTTACTCATTCTTGTTTTACACTCTTAAATTGTGATTTTGAGCATGTGTTCATATACCCACCATTTTTTACTGAACTACATGACAAGGATTCTTAAGTTAAAAATGAATTATTGCATGATTTGCAAGTCATGTGATTTCATGATAATTATGGGCTCCCAAGTATGTATTAAACTCATAAAAGGTTTCTATGATTTACAAATGACAAGTTGAGTCCTTATTCTATAATTCTACCATCTTGTGAGCCAATTATGTCTAATTGAGGGGCCAAGCATGATTACTATTTTACCCTCATGTTGAAGTTACACTCACTAGTAAGGGTCAAGCATGTTACAAGTTTCTACCCTCATGTAAAATGCAATACCTACTAGAAGGGGTCGAGTCCATGTATTATTTTCTACCCACTAGTATAAGGTATATGCCCATGTAGGGGTAAAGTATATAAATGAGATACTCTTATCATGTTATGATTTCTTTACAAGCTATTCATGTTATGATTAAATCTATGATTATTTCAATTATTCCATAGGATTAGACTTAGCACCGATTGAGGCTTAAGATGGTGCTCGACTCAAGGAGTCCTTATATAAAGTCTTAGTGTCTAAACTATGTGCCACCATAGGATTATATTATTTCCCTCAAAAGGCTTTACTAGTAGATTCATCTAGGTCAAGTTACCCACAAAGTGGGGTCAAGTATGGTTTACCTTGACAATTAGACCACACCTTTTCTAGTGGGGTGTCATGCATCAGGATTTCAAGTAGTAGCTCGCGTGGTCTTATATGTCGGTTAAAGTCTCTTCCCATATATATATGCTATATTATGCAAGTTAAATATTTACATGCATATTTTATTACAAGCATTGATCACACATGCCATATTGAGAGTATATCCATTGTCTATGATGCCTTTGTTGCATTGCACCCTGCATACTTAGTACATTATAAGTATTAATGGATACTCTATGCCTACATGATATTATCATGTAGGGACCGGAGCTCCTATTGATCATCCTCCTTTGCGTGGCTAGTTTGGCCCATTTGAAGAAAGCTTTTGGTGAGTCCTCAACTGCAAGGACATTATCTATTTTCCTTTCATGCTTTATTGATTGTACTATTTTTTTGGATACTTATTACTTGAGGGTGAGCCCAGGAAGTTTCTTGGCCCATACTCCATTCTATGTAGAGGTATTGTTGGATAATATGGTATTTTGTGTACGTGAGCTTAACTCTTCTTATGCTATTATCATTATGAAAGACATCCCTTAGTCCCGTTTTTCTTCTTATTAATGTCATTTGTTATTTTTTATTTTGCTTTCACGACAAAGGATGTATGAATGATATGCTATGAGGCTTGTTTGGGGTACCTTTGGATTTTTCATTCACCGTATCATGTCTTGGCCCTAGGTTTGGATCGTGACACCATTTTTACACGATGATTTTGAAATTCAAAGTTTAGCACCTTTTTTGGTAATATCTCGCATATCAAAGAGGTTGTCTTCTTCATCATCATTGCTTGACAACTTTTATTTTTTTAATTTTAAATCAGATGGATTATGAACCATCTTTCAGCTTAATTTTACACAGGAAACTCCTGTCTGCCACAACCCTCTACCAGCTCAAGAAGACCCAACAGTCGAGGCGCAAGAAGACACCATTAAAGTCGACTTGGTAGTTGAGACTGAGGTCATGAAGAAGAAGGGATCATCTTCAAAACCCCAATCAAGAAACATGCAAAAAAAAAAGAAAAAAGTCAAACCGTTACCCAATGTCCACCCCTACAAAAAGTATTTTTTTAACCTAATCTTAGAACTTTTGATTTACTTATAAAACTAATTATTAATGGGTTGATTTTTATTGAAAAGATGTGGGATTCATACGTAAATATACATTAATGTTGTTTGTAATCATGAAATTAGTTGTATCAAAAAATTTTGTGAATGAGTTGATGGTACTGTAAATCAATAATGCGATGTTGATACTTTTTCTAGTATCAAAATAATAACTTATGCTGACAATCCATAAAAAATCATTAAAAGAAAAGTATCAATTTATAGGAATCAGATATCAAAAAAAAAAAAGAATAAACCAAGTATCCACACATAGTAAAGTATTATAAACCAAGTATCACGAATAATTATGTTTGGATCACACAAAATCAGTTATCAGTTAACAACAAAAATCACCTAAATTTATAAGTATTTAGTATAACTAAGATTAACAAACCACAATATACACAAATAGGTATCATTTATATATATGAACTATAATAACTCAAGTACCAGAGATAGCCCAAGTAAATTTATTTAAATTCAAATATCAAATACATAAATGTAATTCATTAAACAAAGTATCAAATATAGGCAATCGGTTAGATATCGATATCATTAAAGTATAATTCTAATTAAAGCTCAATTGATACTTTCTAAATTAACAGACAAATAGATTACAGTGTGTGTTTATCACACAAATGTTACATTACTTGTTACTATATTTTTTATTATTTATTTATTTTATTAATTTATATCTATTGTAAAGTTACAGATTATTAAGATTTTTTTAAATAAACATTCCAGGGCATCGAATATGTCGTAAAACACCCTCCAAAACATAATTCAAAGTTTGGTACATCATATAATCCCAAATTTGCTGACATTATTAAGTTGTCAATTCGAACGATTTCAAGAGACTATATTTGGCATGTACCTTAGTACTCCACAGTGCAATTACCACTATCAGATTATTAGATATCTGTTGCTGCTGGAGTTGAAGCATAACAACACAGATGAGTTGTTCATCCGCAATGTCAAAGGTAAAATCATACCCTTCACCATCAGAGATTTTACAATTATAGGGTTAAAATGTACTAGCAATATCAATGAGTTTCAATATTCAAACACAACCAATAGTAATCTGATTGAAAAATACTTTCCTCGTTCAAAGTCAAGTGTAACCAAGGGCTGTCTGCTTAAACAATTTTTAATGAGTGGGTGAGGTAATACGAAAGAGACAGTCCAGATGGTCATTCTGTATTTGATGCATTCATTTATTTTTTCACAAATATTGTACGCAATAATCCCAACTGGACATTTTCGAAGGTTGAAAATGACACCTACGTACAGTATCTGTGGGGACAAGTTGTCTATATCAAACTAATTAACAGTTTTAAATAGGTTGTTACATTAATAAAATAGCTTTACCGATTGTCTAGCCTGCTAGACAAATTGAATGTATTGATATATGAGTATGCTTCCAAAGTAGCAATAGATGTTGCTGTCAGTGCAGGAAATCATATTCCCAAAATATTTAGTTGGCATATAGTTGGTGTGAGGTCGAGATATGAGTATTTCATGTCTACAAGTTTTAGTCAGGTATTACTTATTTGTTTGTTAAATTTTTTTACGTTTTTTGTCTGTTTACTTATTTTTTAATAAATATTATTTTTCAGGAGGATTGTTCTAATTTAGTCCCTACTATCGAAGAACTGACAGCACTGAATTTGTCAGCCATCACTGATCTACTAGCAAATAATCCCTCATCTGGTACACGAAATGCATTGTCCCGTCAGCAAAGTAATCTGTATAATCATGAGCCGTCTAGATTCGAAAACTTCTTTACTGAGCTACCTGCCCAGTTGTTGCTAAAGTCCAAGCAGCTTGAGTCCACCGCATCTCTGTCCCTACCCAAAAAACAAAAGGTAGTGCACACTTAGAAAAGCATTCCATCTGCACTTTAAAAACTGAAAAAATCTGTGCAATTTTCTCAAATTCCAGAAAAAACAGTGACACAATTCAAGTCATCTAATGCTACTCAATCCTCTTTAACTCAAACAAAAGATAGTTCTGCTAAAGACATGGAGCAAGTGAAGAAGTTCGTCAAGAAATATGTAAGTATCAAATATTTTTTTTTAATGTTTAATAATTGTTGAAACCAAATTAAAACTATATTTTTTATCTAATATTTATATATTTAACAGTGTATTTTTTCTTTTCAAGGTAGATAGAAGATCTAATGCCCTTGAGTCTAATAAATTCGAAGACTAGTCAGATTTTGAAAGCAGTCAGAGTGTCACCTTATAAGGATTATGTTGATATCTACAATCAAGATAACATACATGCACAAACCAATGAGGTGTCAACTAGTTTTTTGAAACAAACATGATACATGCTATTTTTAGAATTAGACTATTCACCTTAGAAATAATGTTTATTTTTTTAGCTATCAAATATATAAATAAGTATCATGAACTTGTGTCAACCTCCTATAGTTGATGCCTATTTTTTCACTTTAATGTTTATGATAGCTATGTATTAATCAAGTATCAAACATTGATAATAGGAGTATCAAACAACATATTAATGTTAACATCTAGGTATCGAAGGTGAAAACAAGTATTAGCGGAATTTGTAATATTTACCGTTCCCTGGGTCTTCTCTTAGAGTTTCTCTTTGATAGCATTGTAGTATCAGATTGTGCATTTGATTATGTCTCAACATTTATTATTTTATTTTTCCACTTCATTTTTTAAATTTTTTTGCTACGTAGGATGTTGGTGGACCTTCTATTTTGGTCATCCATAACGAACTTGACCAACCATGTCAACATTTCTCATTCGGTAATGATAGTGGTACAGTTGAGAATCAGGATAATACTCCCATGAAAGTCACCGCCGATGATACCACGTGGTCCACTTAGTCGAGGACGCACCTCCTTCAAAGTTTAGTGAAAAAACAACAGACGACATCAATGTTGTTGGCGGAGTCGAGATTGAAAATTTGCATTGTACAT
The DNA here is from genome assembly GCA_025642045.1 of Solanum sejunctum. Lineage (NCBI taxonomy): Eukaryota > Viridiplantae > Streptophyta > Magnoliopsida > Solanales > Solanaceae > Solanum > Solanum sejunctum. The sequence continues at coordinate 6,155 of JAOTQJ010112335.1, read as the reverse complement.
TTACTAAGGTATGTTTAACCAATAAATCTATTTTTAAATCCAAGTATTGTTTTAAAAAAATATCATACACCCAAATTACTTTCAGGATGTTGGATCAAAAATGAATGTTTTTGAATCTGAGTCTACCAAAAAAGCACAGGTGCACGAAAATATTTATCTACATGAAGACACCCATAGATCAGACAAGGGTGTAAACTTACAAATTTTCTAACGTCTTGTGTCAACACTTAATCTGTCTAACTAACTGATTTTTGTACTTTTAAAGGCTGAAACATCTGTTAAACCAACGGATGATCAAAAAAATTAGTCGAACAATGTAAGGTCACCGGATCATCGCAACTCAGAAAATGAGCAGACAAATATTCCCAAATTTAAGAATATATCCTCGGTAAGTTAGCCTAATATTTACTTTATTAAACATCAAATTATAATTAACAGTGAATAACATACATCTGTCATTATATACAAGTCTCGTCAAGTAGCGGTAGTACATCAATTTCAGATGAAACGAATGGAGAGATCGAGGCAATATTAAACCAACTGCGATAACCCATATCAATACCACCATTGCAAACGGCAATGTAGGAAGAACTTCTCACTGATCACTTTTTTCGTGCGAGACAGTGAGCTACCTGTTAAGTGCACAACAGAATATACTTACACAATTGTCTCACACAAGAAGGAGAGGAAAAGGAATTTTGAACTTAGCACTTTATTTACTTTTCTTGCTTGAAAAAAAAATTACAAGATGCACCTATTTATAGGCTAAAAAAAAATTTTCACTTCCAAAGAGATAAACATAAAACTTAAATAGTCATAAAACAAAGAAACTCTTGATTAGATACATGTATTTTGGACTAGGTTCATCCTCTTTTATATAATTTTTTGAGTCTTTCAATCTTCTTCAATGAATTTGGTTTAATTTTCAACACTCCCCCTTAAACTAAATTCTCTTCCATCAATCATGCCAAGCAAACTCTTGAGCTTATGAAAAAGATCGGTCTTCAAAGGCTTTGTGAAAATATCAGCGATTTGATCTCCTATCATTACATATGATACTTTGACTTCCTTCTTCTTCACTTGTTCTCGGATAAAATAGTATCGAACATCAATATGCTTGCTTCGTTCATGAAAAATTGGATTTTTCGCCAATGCTATAGCAGAAACATTATCGACAAAAACCTCTGTTTCTTCTTTTAGCTCCACATGAATATCTTTGAGCAATCTTCTAAGCCATATTACATGACAAACACATGACGATGCAACTACATATTCAGCTTCACACGTCGACAGTGTAACACTATGTTGCTTCTTTGATGACCATGTGAAAGCGGTGTCATACAAGAAAAATACAAAGCCTGAAGTGCTTTTTCGATCATCGATATCTCCCCCATAATCACTATCCGCATAAGCTTTAAGTCGAAAATCTTCAGTTCGATAATAATGCAAGCCATGAGTAATAGTACCTTTGATGTAGCAAAATATCCTTTTTGCATCTTTGAGATGGGTCGACTTCGATTTCTCCATGTATCGACTCCGACACTATGCATTAGGTCCAGTCTCGTGCATGTTAAATACCTCAAACTCCCAATAAAGCTTTGATAGTAAGTTGGATCGACATCCTCACCATCATAGAACTTTGATAATCTTACTTCAAGGTCCATTAGAGTATTGATCGATGCACAATTCTTCATGCCAAATTTTTCAGGAATATTTTCAGCATATCTTCTTCGGGAAATAAAAATTCCCTCTGCACTTTGCTTTAGTTCAATGCCAACCAAATAAATCATGACACCATTATCCGTCATCTCAAATTCTTTCACCATCGTTGCTTTGAAAGTATCAAGTAATTCTTGACTATTTCCAGTTAAAACAAGATCATCAACGTAGAAACAAGCCAATAAGATGTTACCTCTCTCTTGCTTCACATATAGTGCATGCTCATATGGACATTGAGCGAAGCCATTTGCCTTGACATAGGCATCGATTCTAAAATTCCATGCTCTCGGTGCGTGCTTAAGCCCGTAGAGAGCTTTCTTCAATTTTAACACTTTATCTTCATGTCCTTTGACAAGAAATCCAGGGGATTGTTCGACATAAATTTCTTCATCAAGAAAGCCATTCAAGAATGCCAATTTGATATCCATTTTATAAAGTTGCCAATGATTTTGAGCAGCAACAGAAATGATTAATCAAATATTTTCCATACGAACTACCAGAGCAAAAACTTTATCATAGTCAATACCTGGTTTTTGCTTGTAACCTTTGGCAACAAGTCTTGCCTTGTATCTTATCACCTCTCCTTTCTCGTTCTTCTTCACCTTGTAGACCCATTTAACACTAATAGCTTTCTTATCTTTTGGAAGAGTAGAAAGCTCCCATGTTTGATTCTTCTTAATAGCGTCAATTTCTTCATTCATGGCTTTTTTCCACTTTTCTTCTTTCGATGCTTCTTCAAACGTAAGTGGTTCACAATCTGCAAAGAGACACACAAGATGCAACTCCTCGGTGGCTTTATAAATTTTGGATAATTTCCTCATTCTTGGAGCTTGCGGTTCATCAACTTCACGTGAAGATGAACTTGGAGATAAAATTAGAGGAGAAGATACCGACTCCACTTGATCGACATCACCACGAACATTTTCTTCTTCCTTTGAAGCATCTTGCCATATGCTATCTTCATCGAATTTCACATCTATACTAATATGCAATTTCAAAGTGTCAGGATCAAATAATCGATAAGCTTTCGATGAAGTGTCATACCCGATAATGATGAACCTTTTGCTCTTGTCTTTCAACTTTGAATGATTTTGATCCAGGACATGAGAATAAACAATAGACCCAAATACTCTCAAGTGTGCGATGCTTGGTCTTCTTTCAGTCCATGCTTCATGAGGAGTTACTCATAAAGTCCATAAGTGGGGTATCAATTTTGAAGATACATGGCACATGCGATAGCTTCAGCCCATAGCTCCTTGGGAAAGTTTTTGCTTTTCAACATGCTTCGAACCATATCGAGAATAGTTCTATTTTTCTGTTCAGCAACGCTATTTTGTTGAGGCGAATACGGTATAGTCAAGAATCTTTGAATTCCGTGACTCTCACAGAATTTATTAAATTCAATTGATGTGAATTCTCCACCACGATCGCTTCGCAATGCCTTGATGTAAAAACCACTCTCCTTTTCAACAAGTAATTTGAATTGCTTCAATTTCTCAAACACTTCTGATTTTTTATTCAAAAAATACACCCAAGTGTGTCGAGTAAAATCATCAATAAATGTAACAAAGTATCGACGAATACCATATGACTGAGGTGTGAATAGTCTGCATACATCAAAATGAATTAACTCTAGTGGCTTCTTTGCTCGATACGTTATTTCCTTGGGAAAACTACTTCTTGGATGCTTACCAATGACACATCATTTGCATAATCGATCGAAGTGATCGATATGTGGTAATCCATGAACCATCTTCTTACGAGAGAGCAAATTGAGTCAGGCGAAGTTAAGATGGATGAACCTCAAATGCTAGAGCCATGAAGGATCATTGACACACGCCTTGAGACATCGAGACATCTCATTCTTTATGTTGAGCATAAACATTCGATTCTTTGACATCTTTACATTTGCAATCATTCTACAATTTCGATTTCTTAGTACAAGACTGAGATCCTCCATATGGACAGAATATCCTTTCTCTAGAAGTTGTCCCAAACTTAAAACATTACTTTTCATTTTTGGAATATAATACACAATAGTAATAAACTGACGTGTACCATTTTTCAATTGAGTACCTTTGCCATCAAAAGTATCTTAGAGTTATCACCGAATGAGACTTTGCCTTTGATAGTCTCATCCAATTCAATGAACATTTCTTTTCTCCCTCACATGTGATTACTTGCGCCGGTTTCCAAGTACCAAAATTCGTTGTTTTCTCCACCATCCTCTTTAAAGGACAATAGAAGAGCTTGGTCGGTATCACTCAACAAATTTGACTTCTCTTCAACATCTTTGCTTTCTTTATGCCAACAATCAGAAGCATAATGGCCGAGTTTATGGCAATTATAACACTGAACTTTAGATTTGTCATACCGTGGACTTGGCGAATTTCTTCCTCGACCACGAACACTTCTTTGATTCTGTGATTGATCATCATTTTGATGATAGTTTCCTCTGCTTCATCCATGTCCTCTTCCTTGAAATCGACCTCAGCCTCGACCTCGATCATGAGTCGATGCTCAATTTTGCACATGGTCTCTCTTTTGCTCCTTCTCATCTTGAATGGTCAGCTTTGTTTGAAGTTCTTGATCCAGCGTCTTATCCTCCTTACTCTTCTTACGGTGTTCATGTGCCACTAGGGAACCAGCAAGCTCATCGATGGTAAGCGTTGCTAGATCTTTTGATTCTTCTATTACATATACAACATTCTCGAAATTATTGGTTAACGACCTCAGAATCTTCTTCACAACTCATTCATCGGATAGCTTTTCTCCATCTTGATTTAATTTATTAACCACGGTTTGAACATGCGTGATATATTCAGACACTCCTTCGGACTCCTTCATCTTTATGCCTTCCAACTCACCACGAAGAGTTTGGAGACGAACTTGTTTAACTCTATCAACTCCTTTGTACGCAGTATCCAAGATGTCCCATGCTTCTTTTGAAGTTTCTATACCGGCAATCTTCTCAAAGCCAAACTCATCAACAACTCGGAACAACATGTACAAAGTTGTCTTATCTTTTGATCGCGTCTCTTTCAACGCCTTAGTTTGAGCCGCCGAGTATCTTGCGGTAGTTTCTGGTTCTACGAAACCTTTTTGAACTACTTCCTAACAATCCTTTAAACCAATAAGAGCTTTCATTTGGATGCTCCAATTTTCGTAATTCACCTTCATCAATCGGGGCAGCGACATATTATTGGTTACACTCGCCATAGGCTCTGATGCCAAATGTTAAGTGCACAGCAGAATGCACTCACACAATTGTCTTACACAAGAAGGAGAGGAAAAGGAATTTTGAACTTAGCACTTTATTTAATTTTCTTGCTTGAAAAAAATAATTACAAGATACACCTATTTATAGGCTAAAAAAAACTTTTCACTTCCAAAGAGATAAACATAAAAGTTGAATAGTCATAAAACAAAGAGACTCTTGATTAGATACATGTATCTTGGACTAGGTTCATCCTCCTTTATTTAATTTTTTGAGTCTTTCAATCTTCTTCAATGAATTTGGTTTAGTATTCAACATTACCTACCACCCTGCCATGCAAAGTTAGCATTTTGCATGATTCATCAAAGACCTCGGCTCAATGCAACAGGATGCCCTCACGATGGTGTCAGTTCCCATTCTTGCCAAATTTTAGTTCAAATGATAAGGGAAAGGAGAAAATAGCATACAAGTATCGTCAAAAGTTCCCATTCGATCAATACGACATTTTCTACAACCCTTCACTAGACTTAATCTATGAATAGGACACATGAATTGGAAAGGGATTACTAACACGACGGTCAAGCAGGTGAGTTAGTTTAAAAATCCACATTAGAATATTACACTATGTTTGAACATATTTATAAAATATTATTTTTATATTTTTCCTAGGAAGTCTGTGGACGAACACTACAAATCTCGACAATCATCGCTTGGACCTCCGAAGATTGATTTTGTGATTGTATATCCTAAAGACAAGAATTGGCTCTATAAGATGTCAGAACCAAACAATTGTTGGAACAACGAGGTAAGTTCATACAGTTCCATATAAATCCACATTCTTCTATACTTGAACACTTATGTCTTGATACCTGACAAAATTTTCATTTTCATAGTTGATACCTGAATGACTGTTAAGACTTTCAAATATAATATGTACTCATTTTAACTTTGATACATGATCTTTCACAATCAATTTACTATAATCTAATTCCTCTTTTTAGTTGAAATGTGTAAGCTTTGATACCTGAACAAAATTTCCCATACATAGTTGATATATGTATGACTGTGTTAGACCCCGTAATTAATTCAATCGACGTAAATCGTTCAATTGAAAAAGTTATGACGAACATGGCGTAATTTAGATTAAGTAAGTTCGCGGTGCTTAATTATAATTGGAGCGTATATTTTAAGTTGGAGTCGGGAGTCCTCAATTGGATTA
>JAOTQJ010112314.1:0-11013 GCA_025642045.1 Solanum sejunctum | reverse complement strand
TACATTTGGTCCCAAACTTTATTAAATCGAACCAATTAAGGACGTTCGAGGTTTAAATTACATTGCGGGTCCTAACAGATGTATTTTCGAACTCTGTTCCCTAAATCGTTCTTCAAATATTATTCTTGAGAGGAAAGTTAAGTTATGCCTCTAATACTTAGTAGTATCCCTTCCCCTTGAGAGAAAGTGATGCAAGGCCTTTTTAAACCATATGTGACAGAATAATCCTAGAGCTAGAAAGATGTGGAAATCATGAAGAGTGGTAGTAGAAATTGGTTGAAGTTTGTAGCTAAGAGCCATGTAGTGATAAGTCGAGACCCTTCTAAGTTTTGGTTAAAGGATAGTAAATATCCCCTGATTTCCATGGTAAGGTAGCGAAAGAGTTGTTAGTTAGTATGATATGGTGCACACTTGAATAAGAAGGGAGTTGATGTTGACGTAGCATTGTATTAGTAATGATAAGTATAGATATTGAATAGAAGAGCAAGGGGCATAAGGTGGTAGATCTAAACTTGGCTCGTGATTTTGGAAAAAGAGTACCATAAGATTTATAGACTTATGAGCTTACCTAGGTAAGGAGGTAAAAAGAGTGTGATAATGGACTATACTTAGACCATGAGATAAAGATTGGTTTCTTATCATGAGATTTACTACTTCAACATTTCTTGACTTTACCCATTACTTCAGAGTTAGTATAGCATGTGAGGATGTACATGCTTGGTACTAAACCTTAAGTTTGAACTTTAAGTGAGTATTATGCGAAAGAGAATGGCAACATGAGAGTAATACTATTAGTCAGGGATTCGTTCTACTAGGCTTGACATAGCATGAGTGAGAAGGTAAGATATTGACCTGAAAGAAGAGTGTGGTTACCAGTATGGTAAGTATGACCCTTAGATAGAAATAGTAAGTTGAGGCTAAGCCATTAGATAAGAAAAGTGCCTAAGATATATATCCAAGATATTCTATAACTATGAAAGACTTTAAGTTTATGGGTTACCATGGTACCTAGATGGTATATGTGAGATGCCAATGTGGAGTAGGCTAATATAGACATTCTCTATTATCCTTAAGAGTTGAGTCAAAGGAGGATTGCGATAGATAATGAAGAATCTCCTATTATAGTCCATATTTTCTTTGGTCAAATATATGTAAACATAGAAGATGAGTGTTCGAAGACTGAAAAGGAAGAGGTTAGATCATAAGAGTCATGAAAGGTAATTGTTATGCCAATAAGAGCAATAGGTATATATAGGTACCTACAAGGATAGAAGGAAGTTAAGAATATCATCTTAGAAGGAAGTTTTAGTAGCAGTTTCATATCTGAGTATTGACTAATAGGAGGATATAAATATTCTATATATAGTGGTGCTCTAATCGTGTGGAGGGTTGTGCCTATAGCTTTGTGAAGAGAATCAGTTCACAGACTTAGAGAGGTGACCTTTGAGCTAAGGGGGAGATGTTTAGCTAATAAACCAAAGTAGATCTTGAGCTTTTGATAGTGCTGAGTTGATCAGAATGATACATTGATACTTTTCTATCTCATACATTCCTTATACTTTATCACGATGATACTTTATTCCTATCTTATGCAAGGGCACCATGCCCATGATCTAGAGCCATTTACTCCATGTTGATCTATGTTCATGCTCAGTTCTAAAAGTGAGATGTGATATCTTTATTCATCAATTCTGATTCCATCTCATGAACTAATAGTTTCCAGCCTTATGTTACCCTAGAAAAAAGTTGAGCTTCACAGTATACATAGTTCCACAAACTCTTGATGAGCCCTAAAAAACTAGTGGCATCATATTATATTATGAATGTTCTCATATCAAATTTTAGAAATGAATCGTGCTTACAATATTATACTCTAAGCCCTTCTAATAATTCCTTCTTTTGGTATCGATAGTGATGTTGATGATAGTAGATGACTAGCGACAAATAGAAGAGAATGGTTGTCACTTATGGTAACAATTATAGTATGCTTATCCCATTTAAGGTTGCAGATAGAGAAAAAAAATATGTGATCTTGTTGTATGTAACAACAGGTAAGAGTATATTGGTATGCCTCCCAACAGGAGGTAATAAGATTGTCGGTGTAGAGGTGCTAAAATAAGTATGAAAGTTCTTAAATGATGTTGCCCTCTAAGAAGCTATAAAGTGATTAGAAAAATAAGCTTGAATGTGTGATTGCTATTAAGTAAGGGATAGTTGTAGGCTATTAATGACTTTCAAAATGGATTCAAAGTAGATGTATAGGATTAGTATTCACTAAAAGAAAGTCTATGTGGCAACCCTCGCGTGAGGATGCCACTTCTATACGCTCTAGACTTACATAACACTCACTAACATACGAGGAATTTAACATGTGACATATTAATCATAATTAAATAATGAATTCAAAATAGTTAAAGATATAGGTTTTGTTCTAAAGTTCGTTTAGTTGATTTCTATTTCAAGTTTTTGGCTTAAGTACCTTATAAGTAATTTAAAACCACTATCTTGCGAAATATTTATATATTGTCCCTATTGTTGTAGCATGCTAAAAGGTAGTACCAATATTAAAACACAAGGACATAAAATTTACTAGTTTCTGTTTAATACAATCATCTTAATATAACTGGTATTTTAATATAGAAACAAGCTCGCCAGCTCACATTTAACTAAACAAGCCAAAACTTAAAGTTACAAACTATGGTTCCATAATATACACTAGCCTTTCAAATTTATACATACATATGCAATAGGAGAATCATGTACATGTCCCAAAAATACTACATTATATATTTCTAGATGCAAACATGATCTTCTGTACAACTTCCAACAGATAAAATAGTCATCCTGAAGCTTTATCCCAGGTACTCCCTATGATAGAAACAACTATCACTAAGTATGAAGCTTAGAAGTGTAAAAGGTAAAAGCTGAGAACCTTAAATCCCTCACTTTACCCTTCTTAAGTCAAAGAAAAACACAATTGGAATACAATAAATAGACCAAATGAACAAATATATCAATAGTATCAAGTAGGATGCTTAAAGATCTAAGTATTAAGAGTTCCTGGAATAATTTTTACAAGACATTCAAATGACAAGTTTCGCCTAGTATGTAAGTCATGTCGTTACACCAAACACAATCAAGTATCAACAAAGACCGAAGCCTTGTATCAATAAGGGTTAAAACCTAATTATCAAGAGAACCAAGAATCATATTAAGAGTGATTTTCTAGTTCTGCATAAAATAGACTGTTTTCATACTTAGGACTAACCAAAAATTCACAATCAAGATGAAAATTGATCCAAACAAGAGGCATGCTGATAATGATAAAGTTACAACCACAAGAAGGACAAAGTCCACAAGGATGTTAAGTGATCAGGCAATTCGTACAAATGGCGAATTAAGCGAGTTTCTTGCAAGTCCCAAAATATATTAACATAACCAGATAAAATGACAAGAATATAGTTGTGATACCAAGATAACATTCAAATGTGCCAGGGGGTAACAAAAGTACAAGAACAAGTCTTCACGTGAACCTGAACCTTTTACCATGCAGTCGACCCTATCGAGTTCAAGTCGTAGATCAATACGACATTCATTTCTTCAATCAATTTCCTTAAGCTTGTACAAGATTGTGAGCAACTTAATACTCATTTACATGCTCATTCAATATTCAACACTTTCAACATGTAGAAACTAACAAGATAAGTACCAAAACTGATTCCTATTTCTACAAATCGCACTCTTCTCGGCAACTTTATTGCCTTGCAATGCAACATTATGAATTGATAAATGGACAAACTAGGCTTTCTAGTCTACATGGAAACTGTGGGTATATGAATATAGATTTCAAAAAACCAAGAATCACTTCAAAATACTCTTTGTACAAGTATATATAATCGAAACAGTAACAACACACCGCAGGGATTTCTATGTCAAAAATCTAGACAGAACTTGTCCTAACTTGCGTCTACTGTTTTGAATCCATAACTACCAAATTAGGTCCTAACATAAACATAAGAGTGGCAGATACATGTCTTGGGGTTGCAAAAAACTAAGAAACATCACAAATTATAGCTCACACATTAATATATAATTAAAATACTAACAATAATACATAGAAGGCTTCTCAGACAGAAACCTGGCCACAACTTTTGCTGTGTTTTGCGCCTTTTTTTTGATATCATACAAGTAGAATCAAATTTTCACATAAGTATAAAAGTTGTATGTATGTGAGTTAGCTTTGCAAAACATATTTACATACTAAAAGCAAAGCTATATACACCGAGATATTCCACAATTACTACACACTATGCAATTTAAAGACAAAATACAACCACTTACCAAAGGGTAGGGGATTTCTTAATTTTGCTCTAAGAAATTGATTTATTTCATGTGTTTTTGTCAAATATAAGGTTATGATAGACTTTATAAGATTTTATATGGTCTTGAACCCGACTAACTTTGAGAAAAATATATTTTGTGCTAAAACAAGTAAAAAGAAAACTATCCAATAAGTTGACTGCCACATTTTCCATTTTTCACTACTTATTTATTTTGTTCATGGATAATAATTATTTTTAAGGCTTTATAACATGTACAATTGCATAAAAGTAAATAAATTGCGCTAAAATGAACTCCTCCCTCATTCCTTTCTATGATTCAAGAAAACTGATTTCTCTAACGACATAAACTCAAGTAAAAAAGTTGTGAAGTAGGGGTTGATTTTATCTTGAGAGAATACCTTTTTGAAAGTGAATAAATTATTTAATAATAAAGGTATTATAGTCTCCATGGAAGTTCAGGACATAATTCTTATGGATTAGATTGGTATAAGTATGATCATCCTATGGGAAGCACTTTGTGACTTTGAGTTAGGCTTGAAAATGATAATATTATGCAATAGACTTAGATGATGATTGGAGTTACAAGCTTTAGTTAATAAAGTTTAGAACTCAAGAGGAAGAGCATCATTGGGAAGTGTGGTTAGAGTGATAGGCTTGAATGTGTGGTTATTGTTATGTGAGTATTGACGATAGACTATAGAAGATTTCATGATAGTGAAGTAGTGAAGAGGACTAGTGATCTTTTAAAGAAAGCCCCCGTGGAAGTATAGAGCTAAGTACTGAGGATTAGCTTTCTATGAATATGATCGTCTTAAGGGTAGCACCTTGAGGCTCAGAAGTAGGCTTGAATTTGATAAGAGGATGTGGATAGGTAGAGAGTTGAATAGGAGCTACAAAGCTACAAGTTTAAGTTGATGGAGTAGAGTGCAATGAAAAGGAGCACAATTGAGATGAGGTGCTAAGTCTGAGAGTTGTACATAAAGTCTTATGTATCGACGACCCTATTCTTGATTAGAGTTGATTATTTCCTTCTTGAGTTTGAACATTTGATCGAATAAGTGCTTAAAGAATTTGAATTGATTAAGTTTCGATGTTTCATTCATGCTTGATGTTGAAAAGGTCTAAGAGAATATCTCTACTCTTGATCTGAATCGAGCTGCTTATTCCAAGTGACTCATGACTATCTAGATTTGTTGATTGAGTATTGAGTGGAGTCTTGATTGTTATTCATACGTGATGATGAGGATTTTAAAGGTAATTTTCTTACCCTTGACTTAAATTGATCCATTCTTGAGTCGATATGTCTATTCTTGAGTTTGGATGGAAGATTGTTAAGATTGATATGAAGTTGAATGTATGATTGGTTGATATGAGTATTGAGATGGATTTTGAGTCTATTCGTGCCTTAATATCCACCTTTTTTCATCATTCGAGGATGAATGATCATAAGGAGGAGATATTGTAACACCGATAAAATTATCAAAATACCCTTAGAGGATAGACGTGTGCATGACGCATCTTTCCATGATCCAATGGCAAATTTGAGGCCGGATATATGATTAGAATGAAAAATTGAGTGAAAAAATATTGTCGGTTGATTTTTAGAGCAATTGGATCAAAAGATAATTTTTTGATACGAAAATGCAAACCATTGAGGGTGCGCGACGCGCCTCCATCGGGGACCAACACTTGGTTTCACCCCAAATTTTTTTTACGAGATTAGAAAGCTCGTTTGGAGAATTTTTGGTGAAAAATACCAAAAAAGATATCCAGTCCACATCGCGGATCCCGTGTCCCAAAATTGACTTTTTTCTAATTTTATGAGTGGCATTCTAGACCTTCCCAAAACCCTCCTAGACTTAAAATATGACCAAAATAGGTCATTTTAAGTATAAAGAGGGTTTTAAACCTTATTCTATGTCTTTTTCAAGTCCTTGAAAAGACTATCAGCGAAAAAAAGAGGAAAGAAGCTATGGTTTTCAAGTATTTTATTGTGATCTATTGAGTTATGGTTGTTCTTTGATTTTCAGGCATGTAAGGCTACCTAAAATCTTATTTTCGTGCCTAATCTATAATTACTATCAAGAATGCTAATCAAAAGTCAAGCTAATTTCAGTCCTATGATCTTACAGAGAAATCCTAGATCCTTATCATAAAATCCTTAATATTTCATTATTATTATGCTAAGAATGTCATCATTGAGTAGATCTCCTTGGATTCCTGAAGTATTACTACATTTACAAGAACCCTAAATGAGTTTTGATAACCATTCCATTACCATACTTTAATTTCATTGAGAAGTTATCTGGTCCAAAGTATAAATATGTTTCAAGAAGTACTTTATCATGAATTATACAAGTAGCCTATTTACCACACTCTCTTTTGAGCATAACATATTAGTTTCAAAAGATCAATCTAGTTAGTTAAGGTATTTTGCATTTCTATTCATCATGCATAAATTTTGGAGTTCGAGAAAACTTACAGTTGCAAATGCATTATTTTATAAGTAAAGAGCATGCTTATTTTCTCTCTTTAAAGAAAGCATTATTAGTTTTGTGACAAAAAAAAAGTTCATAGGATAAATGTTGAGCCAAGGCTCCAAATAGACGAATTTTTAGTTTTCCCCTAAAGAGGGACATTTTTATAGTTAATGAGCACAATGTATGTTTTGGGAGTAGTATTATACACCGATGTGGGTATGATTTCAGAAAACTCCAACCCCATAAACTATGTAACCAACATAGAATAGGATTATACCAGATGTACAACTCTTCACTGGCACTGAGATGGCCCAATTTTGGAATGGATCCACTCCTTAGTTTTCGTTCCTTACCTTAGCAAAGTATGGGAAGGCCCTACTAGTGTGGGCAAGACGCTGTATCATTATGAAGCTCATAGTGATAGTTGCCGGTTAGAGAAATTTCCCAAGCTATAGTATATATTATTTTTATACACATATATCATTTCATTTACTTGTGCATTAAATCAGATATTTTGCTATAATGCATTACTTATATTATTGTATTATGTTCAACATTAAACCTATGATTTTTGAGCATTTAATCTTGAGTTTCTCTATTTTGGCTATTTTATATACCGTATATTCCAAGTACTGATGCCTTTGGCACTGCATCGTCTTATGATGCGGATTCAGGTAGCCACAAGATAGCAGATATTCAGTATGACAGCTTTTCAGAAGCAATTGGTGAGACCTCTTTGCTTCAGGAGGCTCTAGTCAGTTTAGTGTAGATAATTTATTTTATAGTCAGGTAGTTGTGGGTCTTATTGCGACACCTATCTTAGTATAGTGTAGGCTTCATGGACAGAGTTAGTGAGTCTGTAACTACCCAAAAAGCTCACAATATGCCTCGAAAGTGTCCGAAATCGTAATATCCATATATCTAAAAGTATGACTTAATATTTTTGTTTAGGGGGTCAAATTGAGTGGGAAGGTCAAACCTGAATTTTAGAGCAACCGTATCGAAATTCAAAAATTTCATAAATGCTATTTAGGAGGGTCAACTTTGAAGGGACATATCTCTTAGCACATAAAGAATTGTTATTCCATGACCTACCAACTTAAATCTCTTTGCATTAGCTTTCCAACGCACTCCCTTTCACCTCATTCCAAGTTTGGATGAAGGATTTATGCCCATTTTCGCAAAAATCGTTCGCGTAGAAAATGCAAATTTTCAATGGCAATGGACCTGTGTTATTTTGGCCCTATTTTTTTTATATCGGTCCAAGACTTTCAAGTCTTGGTCCCAAGGGTTACCATACGTGTTATTTGTTTTACCTATACTTAGCCTTATTTCACCCTCATATCATTCTCAACATTCTCTAATTTCCTCTCAAACACTTACACTCAAAATTCACCATAAATTCAAGTCCCAAACTCAAGACCAATCTTAAGGATTTCATCAAGGACCTCATTAAAGCTTCAAATCTCCATTAAAGTCTTCTTCAAGAACCTCTCTAAAGCTAAGGTATGTGGTGTTGAACCATTGGGTCCTTCCACCTATGGCGCCTAAACCCTCTTTTTACTAATAATTTACGATTTAAAGTTGATTTTACATGTGGGTCTTGTATATTGAGAAATTTATTGCACAGTGATTTTAGTTCATGAAAGTAAGGTTGTTTTAGCATGTTTTGAGCTTCAAATCTTGGATCTAATGTTGGATGTGATAAGGGGTTTTGATATAAATGTCTTAGGGGTGTTGCAAGGTGTTGATTAAAGGTTTTACCATTGATTTTCCTACATGATTTCATCTCCAAATTGCATGCTCTTTTACTCCCTTTACATACCCCAAGGTGTTTGATAAAATATCCAGTTATGTTTTGTTGAGCAATTGAAGGTCCAAAGCATAAGATACAATATGAATGGTGTTATGATGATGAAATGAGATTATGTACATGGTTATTTCTACACGAGGTATTGCATTAGAGCTTATGATGAATCCTATATAAAGTGTTGCATAAACCATGCCCGATCCGGGGGAACAAGAGCCTGGGTAACCTAGAATGAGGGTTAATACTCATCTCCACCAGGGTGACAGAGTGGCATCGTTATCAACCTAGAATGAGGGTTAATACTCATCTCCACCTAGGTGATGGGGTGGAAACATCACCAACCTAGAATGAGGGCTAATACTCATCTCCACCAAGGTGATGGGGTGGCAACATCACCAACCTACCAAGGGGTTCATACCTTAAAAATCTAGCTTGGTCTTATCTTCACATATGATATTCTATATGAGCATGATTTACTTAAACATGTTTTACTTATGCATTGATCATACGTGCCATATTGCTATATTATGCCTATTGCCTATCGTTATGCATTTTGGATTATGATGCCTATTTATTGTTGCATTGCATCCCACATACTTAGTACATTCAAATGTACTAATGCATACTCTTGCCTATATGATATCACCACGTAGGGACCAGAGCTCCTATTGATTCTTCTTGTGGCTAGATGGGTTGTTTAAGTTAGCCTTTGGTGAGTCCTCCATTCGGGGCCAATGACTATTCTCGCACACTATGTATTAAGATTTTCTTTACTTTATCGTATACTTATGACTATGAGGGTAAGCCTGATTGTATGTCTTGGCCCCTACCATTATCTATGTAGTAGAGGTGTTGTTGGACAAAGCTATGTATTTATGCTATGAGTTGATTCTATTATCTCTTGGCTCTATGTTATGACAAATTCTCCCTTTAGCCGCTTTTTGCCCTTATTTTCATTCTTCAAATGTCATTTAATTATTTTTGCAACCAAGGATGTCTACTGATATACTGTGAGGCTTGTTTGGGATTCCTTCTGGTTCCTCATTTGTCTGTCACATCTAGGCCGTAGGCTTGGGCCGTGACAAAGATGGTATTAGAGTACTAGGTTAATAGATCTTCAGAGTCCAATACATCGCGTTAATTAGAGTCTTATTCATGGTTGTATTATGCACCACAACTATGAGTAGGAGGCTATGAGATATTTTAGGAAATGTTTTCCTTCTTCATGGTCTATGTCGTGCTTCATAAGCGAGATAGGGCTTTCCCCTCTAACGAATGTTTTTTGCTCTTTTAGTTGATCATGCCACTTCAAGAAGAAAGGCGAAGGAAGGTAAGTAGAAAGTTTTTGTTTTGATAGATCCGAGTTTCACTATTTCTTGTCTATTCTTTTGGTTGACTGTGGGGCTTCTTCTATGCCCAAGTGGTTATGTGGATCCTTGGTGTCTATTTTCTTGGTTGGGTATATTGTTGCTAGAAAGTTCCTAGGTGTTAATCAGGGTTTGTATTGCATTAAGTCTTGCTTTGTGGTTGGTTGGAGTGGCATGATGGATTTGGATGTCATTATAGGTATGGAATGATTGCTTGCATGATGTGTTTTCATGAATGGTAGAACCCATAGAGGTAGTCCCGACTCCTTAATGAACCTATCTTTGAGTGGAAGGTTGTCAAGTGGTAGCAAGGGGAGGTAGGTCCATTCTTGACTTAAGGTGTATTTGGTCTCTAGGGCTTGGATTTTTTATCTTGTGATAATTGGAGGTGTTGAACCTAAGTTGTTTTGTCTATAGAATTATTGTTGGTGGTGGATGAGGTCTTGAATGTCCCTTTTCGATATTTGAAGTTGGGGTAATGTCTTTTGGTTTACTAGCACACCGGTTATGCCTATAAATCTCATGAGTAAGATCTTTAGTCCTTACTCTAATAGGTTTATGGTGGTTTTGGTGATGATAATGTGGTTTGTTGCCTAATGAGGTAGTGCATGTGAATTATTTGAGGGTAGTACTACGAGTTCAAATAAGAAGGTTAGGTGCTAAGTAGGTGAGATGGAAATTTTAGTGGTAAGAGGTTTTCTTCCTAGGTTGTGTGGTGCCAGATGATGGTATTAAGGTGAACTTTAGTAAGACGAAGGTGATTAGGGAGTAGCCTAGACCCTTAACTTCCTTTGGGTATTAGAAACCTCTTGGGTTAGTGGGCTACTGCCGCGGATTGTGAGTAAATTCTCTTCTATTGTTGCTCTTATGACTTAGTTGACCCTAGGAAAGGCCATGTTGTGACTGACGTGTTGAGTAGGGTGATTTAATAGGTCAGGGAGTTGCTATTTCTTGTGTTATCCCTTGGTGCTAGTAGGATTCATGTGTATATGGGTTTCATTCATAGGTTCCTT
>JAOTQJ010112303.1:0-11013 GCA_025642045.1 Solanum sejunctum | reverse complement strand
TACAATGAGGTATGTAAGGTTACTTGATTCTGCATAGTTTGGCATGAAACATAGATACTTCCTTAGTACATAAAGTCACTTACCAACTCCGACAAAACTATTAACCATGTCTCCATTCTTTGACATGTGCATATGATTCCACGTATAGTCACTCTCAAATCTAGTTACATACAAGAATACCAAGGTACACGTATTCCTTTTTGCGAAATAAAGTTGACGAGGTGTTCCATTTCATGTGCATTTTATTATTTACGTAACATACTCTTTTCACTGTCATGTCATACTGTGTGATTATCCACATGTCACATATTACATATACAGTCTTACAGCTCCAATATTATGGCCACCAAAAGAATCATCTCAAAGGTTATTGGAAGATATAGTATACAGTTTGATGGGTGGAGCCCGAGGGGGTTCAATTATGAACCTAGCATAGGGACAATCCCAATATAGTTACCACTGATTAGTTGGTTATATTATTACAACTATGCACAGATTTTATAGTACAGATTTTACAGTAAAGCTAAAGTGATATAAAGGACGTAAAGTACACGAATCCACAGTATAACTAAGGGTGGTCCCTGTTCTTCCACAGATGCATGGTTTCTTTTGAGTTGTTACTTTATATATACAGTATATCTTGCCTTATATACTCAATACATTATATCGTATTGATGTCCCTTACGGGGGACCTGCATTTCATGCTGCAGGTACAGGTGCTAGTAGATCTCCCCAGTAGGAGTAAAGGATATTCAGCTGCTGTCATCAAGCTCCAGGTTTCTTTGGAGCTTTGTACATGTTCAAAGCGAACATGTTTTTATTGCACAGTTTGTTGAGTCGGGGCCTGTCCTGACACTTCTTAGATGTTCTTTATTTAGAGGCTTTGCAGATGATGTAAAGCACAGTGAAGTCATGTCTCTCACTTTAGACAGCGTGGCCCCAATGGTGTAGTCATATGCATTTTATTTAGCTTGTTATAACTGTTTATCTGTTTAAAGATGTGTCAAACATAGAAACACCTTATAATATGTATAGAACACATATAGTTATAGGTTGGTTGTCCCGAGCCTTATCGGCAAAGGGTGTCGGTCCGCCCTATGGGATTTTGGGGCGTGACAATATGCTACTCAAGTAGTGCCAATGCCCTCACTAGAAAAAAGTTCCACATACTTACTCAAAAAGCATTTAGAATTCAGGGACGGAGGAAGAATTCTCACTCTTATAATTGAAATTCATGCATACTGACTAACACCATAGGCTTGCCTCTATACTCATCTTCTGGCTTGGTGATAAAGTGGATTTGGATCACTTTAGGACTTATAAGCTTGTAATATTGCTTTAGAGGGCTTTGGTATGGTTGTTTAGGCAAGTAGTGACTAAACGCTGTCCTTGAACCATGTTTAACAATACTTTTTGCTTCCATAATCCAACCTTTTTCAATAAATCCACCTTATTTCTCCTATTTTAAACCTTTCTTGAGTGTTCTCTTTCTATTTTCAACTGTGACTTATTTCTGAATTCAATTTTTGCTATTTTTTCTCAATTCAAGGCACTTATGTTTTCTTTTTCTTCACTGCTCATTGAATTCTTATGTCTTTCTTTATTTCCCTACTAACCACCTCATTGTCATTACTTTACCACAATAAGGATCACCCTGAACTTAGGCTTTTAGCCTGAGATGAAGTACACAATATCTATTCCCCAAACCAGTGCCACAACTTAAATCCACTCTCAAGTTAATTTTTTCGCCTCAATTAAGGTTCACATGTCCAAGGATAGACCAGGGCCAATATCAAGGTATTTCATCAAACGAGGTTAAGATAGCAAGGTGTCAAGAACGAATGGGTATATGAGAAGCTCAAAAATTTGGAGTGAGGGATTCATTCACTCATTTGGTGGATCATTTAGGCCAAAAGTAGGTTCACTCAATGAACAAAGGCGTAAGATCCTTTCCATATCCATTACCTCACCAAACTAATTTTAGAGTACTAAGGCAAGTTCTAAGTTCATACAAATGCATGAATGCAATAAAATAAGCTCACAACACACAAGGCATTGCATCCATAATGAGGTATAGACTCATAGTTCATGCTTTCAGCTTTAACTTACCTTCACATTATCAAAATAAACATTGTCATATACCTAAAATGTATGAATGCATCAATAATCACAATCTCAAAGAAATTTTCAAGGGTACCCAATTTTTCATCAAAACTTTCAAAAGTATCAAAAGATTACGTATATGCTAATAAATAACACTACTCTGAATTTACACTTTATCTACACTACCTAAACACGCTGGTTCAATAAACTAGTAAACATCCATAAGCAAAAAGAATCACAACAAGAAAATCTTGGGATTAAAAATAGGGGAAGTCGTGGACTTGAGGCTACTCGGACTTCACCTAAATCCATAACTTCTCATACCCCACTAAAATAGGATACTTTGTCCTCAAAATAAAGATAGGTAGAATACAAAAATATGTAAACATAACATATATATATATATATACACATACATACACACACACATACACACATATTAAAACTGATATTTAAAAACTAATATCCAAAATCAAAGTAACAAAACATCATTCAACATAAACATTCAAAACTAACATAATGGGAAAAGTTGTCTTAACAAAAGAACAAAATATCCATAACAATAAATTTAAGAACTGGGGTTAAAAAAGTCAAACATTATGGTGCATCAAGCACCGATCTCTGGCTGATGTGTAGAGTCCTGGGGCACTATCTCCTACTCAAATTACCCTTTCTATGTGGGCTGTGTTGCTCCCAATCTCATTGAATAGCCACCAACAATAGCTACTCCTGCACCATCGCCTCGGGTATGGTCTCCTCCATTGGTCTTTGCCTCTTCTGAGTCGACTTTAGATCATCATCATACTTAAGGGCCCTCTTCCAACGGACATTCGGATGGTCGGCTAGGCACTCGAATGCCTCATTGCACGCCAGTGCCACCTTAGGGACAACAATATAAGTTGTCAACATATTCAATAACTCGGCCTTAAACTTGGTTAAATCCTAATCACCGCGATTGTATTAGCAGGCTTGGCCCCTTCAAGTCTCCGCTGGGCTCTTGCCTCGAAAGCATCTACTCTGACATCCACTACTCTAACTCTCTCATCTACTAGATGGCAGGCAAATGCCTTCATCTTCTCATCTGAGTAACGTATGATCTAGTCAACCCAAATTCTGACCTGTGCAAATAGAGCCTGAAGTCTGAAGTCCACTACAGCCACCCTGCGTAACAATACCTAAAAAGGAATAACAAAAGTAAGTGAACCAACCTATAATGTAGCAGTTGCTGGTGCTGGAGTATTAGAGGATGGTATGGACTCAATCTCCATAGTTGGTGTGGGCTTTGTAGCACTAAAGTAGTGTCAGTAGTAGCTGGAGATGCACTTTGAGTCGGAGGCTCTACTAGGAATGACTCTGAAATGGGTAAAGTTGCTATTGGTAAGGCCACTGGGTTCTCATCAGCCTTTATCAGGCTGGGATCTATGGTGCGTGTAGCTTCTATATGCTGGTGCTGTTGGGAGAAAATAGGAACACCCACTAATTTGTATAAGCGATGAATCAAAATAGGAAATGGCAGTAAGGTGTTTCCAGACGGCTGCCTCGTGGATTTACTGTGAGATAATCCCAGCCTAGTCTATGTCACAACCAGCCAAGATGCGGGCTAATAATACATCCCACTCCAAGATCATCACATTATCCATGAAAGTAGGCTGAATATGCCAAAGGATAATGGACCAACAAAACTTGGTGTAACAACCCCAAAAAGTGGCCAAAATTGTACCTCAAAAATACCTGAAATCTTAATTTCTATATATTTAAAATTTCATTCTTTATTTCAAAAATCAAACTTCATATTCTTTTTTAGGGGGTCAAATTGAGTGTGAAATAGGTCTAACCCAAATTTTAGAGTAACAGTATCGAAATCCAAAAATCGCAAAAAATGCTATTTTGGAGGGTCAACTTTGAAGGGGCATATCTTTTAGTACACAACGAATTGAGTGGATCATGACCTGCCAACTTAAAGCTATTTAATTTAGCTTTTCAATGCACTTAGTTTCACCTTATTCCGAGTTTGAATTAAGGATTTATGCCCATTTTGTAAAATTCGTTTGTGCAAAAAATGCAATTTCCAGAGGCAAATCTGCCTTACTTTCACTATGCGCCCCTATTATTTTTGGTGCCTCTTTTAACTTTTTCGGTCCAAGCTTTTTAAGTCTTAGGCCTAAAGGTTCCCACCCTTGAAAATACCTACACTTAGCCTTATTTCTCCCTCATATCGTCCTAAACATTCCCTAATACTAACTCAAACACTTAGACTCATACTTCACTCTAAATTCAAGTTCCAAACTCAAGACCAATCTTAAGGACTTCATCAAGGATCTCATTCAAGCTTCAAGTCTCCATTTCTAATGTTCTTCAAGGGTTCTCCAAATTCAAGGTATGTGGTGTTAATCCATTGGGTCCTTTCACCCATGTTGTCTAAGCCTCTATTTTACTAATATTGCATGATTTAAAGTTGATTTTACATATGGGTCTTGTATATTGAGAAATTTACTACACAATGATTTGAGATAATGAAAATATGGTTGTTTTAGCATGTTTTGAGCTCTAAATCTTGGATCTAATGTTGGAGTTGATGAGGGGTTTTGATGTGACTATCTTGGGGGTGTTTCAAGGTGTTGATTAATCATTTTATACCAGATTTTCTTGCAAGATTTCATCTCTAAATTGCATGGTCTTTTACCCCCATTACACACCCACCAAGTGTTTGATAAAATATTTTGTTATGGTTTCTTGAGGAATTGAAGGTACAATGCATGTCTTATTAGTTAAATGACTATGTGATGATTAAATGAGCTTATGAAAATGATGAATACTATATAAATTGTTACACTAGGGTGATATCACTAACCTTGATTAGGGGTTTGTTCCTCACACAGTAGGGTGATGGGTGCATTATCACTAACCTACCAAGGGATTTGTACTTTGGAAATCTAGCACACTAGCGTGATGGGTCCTATCATCACTAACCTTGATGAGGGGTTTGTACCTTACACACTATGGTGATGGGTGCTATCATCACTAACCTACTAAGGGGTTTGTACTTTGTGAATCTAGCATACTAGGTGATGGGTGCTATCATTACTAACCTTGATTAGTTATTTGTACCTCACACACTAGGGTTATGGGTGCTATCATCACTAATCTTGATGAGGGATTTGTACCTCTTACACTAGGGTGATGGTTGCTATCATCACTAACCTACCAAAGGTTTTGTGCTCTAGAAATCTAGCTTGGTAACTTCTACACGTATGATATCCTACATGAGCATGAGTTACTTAAGCATGTTTTACTTATACATTAATCACACATATCATATTGCTATACATTATGCCTATTGGCTATTGTTATACATTTTGGATTATGATGCTTATCCCTCGTTGCATTACATCCCATATACTTAGTACATTCTAACATACTAACCTATACTCTATGCCTACATGATGTTACCATGTAGGAACTGAAGCTCCTATTGATTTTTCTTATGGCTAGACGAATTGTTCAAGCTAGCCTTTGTTGAGTCCTCCATTCTAGGGACAACGACTACTCTCCTATAATATGTTCTGATACTATCTTTCTTTTTTATATGTATTAACTATGAGGGTGAGCCCAGTTGCTTGTCTTGCCCTCCGCTTTTATTTATGTAGTATAGGTGTTGTTGGACATGTTATTATGCTTGAGCTTTGACTCAGTTATGATATTCAAGCTATGTAAGTATAAAGATCTCTCTTCCTTAGTCCTAATTCCCTTAATTTATGTTTCTTACATTGCTTTCACGATAAAGGATGTATAATAATATGTTATGAGGCTTGTTTGGGGTTCCATCGAGTTCTCCATTCGCTGATCATGTCTAGGCCCTAGGCTTGAGTCATGGCAAACTTGGTATCAGAGCACTAGGTTGATAGATCCTCGGAGTCCAACACACTATGTCAATTAGAGTCTTATTCATGGTTGTGTTGTGCACCATAACTATGAGTAGGGCACTATGAGACATTTTAGGAAATGTTTCCCTTCTTCATGGTCTATGTCTTGCTTTAGATGTGAGATAGGGCTTTCCCTTCTAACGAATATTCTTTGCTCTATTCATTCTTTGATCTTCTACTTGATCATGCTACTTTAAAGAGGAAGGCAAAGAAAGGTAAGTTGAAGGTTTTAATGTTGATGGATTCGAGTTTCACTAATTCTTTCATTATTACTTTTTGTTGCTAGTGGGCTTCTTATGTGTCTTGAGTTGTGATGTGAACCTTTGGTGTTTACCTATTGGTTGGGTATGTTGTTGCTAGAAAGTTCATAGGTGTTGATCTAGGTTTGTATTGCATTTGGTCTCGCCTTGTGGCTTGTTGGAGTTGGGGCAGTGGATTTTGATGTCATACTAGGGATAGAATGGTTGCTTGCATGTTGTGTCTTCATGGATGGTAGGACCCTTAGAATTAGATCCTGATTCCCTAATGAACTGGTTCTTGAATAGAAGAGTCATAATATGGTGGCCATGTGATAGAAAGGGGGGTGGTCCATTTCATGTCTTAAGGTACAATTGTGTCTCTAAGAGGTTGCATTTATCATCTTGGGAGAACTGGAGGTGTTGAACCTAAGTTGTTTTGTTTATAGAATTATTATTGGTGGTAGATGAGACCTTGAATGTCCCTTTAAGATATTTTGAATTTGGGGAGGTATGTTTTGGTTTGACTAGTACACCGGTTATGTAAGTCTCATGAACAAGATCTTTAGTCCATACTCTAAAAGGCTTATGGTGGTTTTGGTGATGATAGGATGGTTCGTTTCCTAATGAGATAGTAAATGTGAGTCATACAAGGGTAGTACTATAAGTTTAAGGAAGGAGGTTGGATGCTAGATAGGTGAAATAGGAATTTCGATTGTAAGCGGTTGCCTTCCTAGGTCGTGCAGTTCCGGGTAATGGCATTAAGGTGGACCCTAGTAAGACGAAGGTGATTAGCTATTAGACTAGACCTTGACTCCCTTGGGTGTTAGGAGCTTCTTGAGTTTAGTGGACTATTGCCGGAGATTATGAGTATGTTCTCTTCCGTTGTTATTCCGATGACTTAGTTGACCCTAAGTGAGACCAATGTTGTGATCAATATTTTGAGTAGGGTGATTTGATAGGTCTGGGGGTTGCTATTTCTTGTTCTATTCCTTGGTGCTATTAGGATTCATTTCTATGAGGGTTGATCCTTGATCCCTTCAAATTGAGGAGACCCAAAAGTATTTTCAAGAAAACCTACATAGATTTTATTTACTTTAGTTTGGGGTTTTGAATATTACGATTCCTTAAATTCTACTGATACATGGGTAGTGATTATTTGATTATTTTAGTGTGACTTAAACTATTATATGATGATTTACTTTGGGTTTATAGAATTATAAGTATGCATGTCCCTTTTTTGAATTGCTTATGCATTACAGATTACACTATGGATTTAAATGTGGAATTAATTATGTTTTCACTTCAATTTCATATTATAAATATTGATTTTAGATTGAGTCTTAATTACCCAGGTCATTCCCTCATTCATCATAGCATATACATTCATGTACATGGATTATTTTGAGAAATTATATTATGGGTTAAGCACAATTTGATTTTATTGTATGGATTTAACAAAATATTGGTTATGACAATATTGTGATCACATATATGTCTTTAGTTTTGGCTCATTGAGCATTGAGGTTCCTGCACCATTTTGTGTATGAATAAGTTATTCTTATGCATGAATATTATGACTATGAAATTATGATTTTGCTATTTGAGCCTATGTATGAATTATTATGAATGGTGTTTGGCTTTTAAGCTAATTGTGCATTGAAATAATTTGAAAATAAAAATGACTATTGCCTCTTTGAAAGTATGTATATGTATGTTATAAATGTTCCTGTGGGATGCCACTTAGCATCAATAGATTGAGAAGGGAGGGTCTATAAGGGCTGCCCCATGTTCTTGTTACATAGTTCCTTATTTTGTGATCTTGGTTGAACTTAGCTTTATGGGTTGGAGGTCTTGTGGTAGTTTGGGATACTTGCATAGCATGCTTCTAATGAGTGTAGAACTTGTAAGGTTGTAATATGATGGTTGAGGATGGTTGATCTATTTGGTCAATTACAATGGGATAGTCATTTCTTTAAGATTGATCTTTGGTTTGAGTTTTGTCTCCAAGTGAGGATGAAGATAGCTGATATCCCTAGGTATCTTTTGGAATTAGGAATGAACATTATTAGAACTGGTGGAGTTATTTGGTTGATTTATGCATTGACTATTTCTATGGGCTTCATGAATAGGGTCTTAAAACCCTACCTTGATATATTTGTGATGGCCTCGAGTGATGAGGCATTGATTAGTTTGGAACTTGTGAATTATTTTGGGGTAATGTTGCAAGTCTTGGAGGATAAGAGGTTGTTTCCTAAATACGATAGATGTGCATTATGGATAGCAAGAAGGTGGTTAGGATTCTCTAAGGATTATGAATGAGTGTGCATTAGGGCTAATGTTGTGGTTGGTGCTCTAGGCAGCCAAGCATGTGTGGATAGTAATGGCAAGGAGGAGGCTAGTTGAATCCATCAGTTGTTTAAGGTTGAAGGAAGTTGAGAATGGTTGTATAGTTTTGTTGGTGGTTCCAAATATTCTTGGGTTAAAAGGTCTAGATTAGGCAAGGCCTTGTTTTTGCCTTATTAGAGTTAGAGGTTTTGGGTGACAAGATGATAGAGTGGAGGTTGTCTCCTAAGGGGGAGATAGTGGTTATGGTATCAAGTGTGTTAGGTGTATTTAAGGTTAACAATTGAGTAGAGGATTGTGAGTCCTTATAGAGTGTAGAGGAGGTTGGTATGATTGCATAAGTTTGGGAATTTGCATATGGATAGGAGTAGGGTTGTCCGATTTGGCATGCTTCTAGGTTGAGGGAATATGTTGGTGACTCTAGTACTATAGAGCTCTTTGAGGTTGTGGGTGTTATGGAGGATAAGTTGATTTAGGAGAAGGTCCGGTGGAGGTATAGATGGATGAGTGAAGAAGTTGGCTAATGTCAATGTGGTGTTTGTCAAGGCCCCATTGGTGGAGTCGTCCATTCATACTTCTCTCTCGGAGAGCCGGTGTGAATATAAAGAAGAAATATCCATACCTCTTTCATTCTATTCAAGCTTATGATAACATCTCAAGTCCTTTTCTATGATTATAAGTCTCATATTTCATCCCCTAAGTCATCCATATACATTTATGTTTAAGTTTATAAACTTATGATGATTTTACACTTATGTTGAGAATATGAAAATAGTATTTTATATGTTATATTGAATTCTTGTTGTGATTGAACTTTTGATGATCACACTTGTTTTATACATCTCTTTTACATTCAGGGAAGAATTTTCCCAAGGGGGAGATATTGCAATGACCACAAAAAGTGCCCAAAATATGCCTCAGAAATACCCGAAATATTAATTTCCATATATTTAAAAAACTCTTCATTATTTTGACAATCCAACTTTATATTCTTGTTCAGGGGGTCAAATTGAGTAGGAGATGGGTCTAACCCGAATTTTTGAGCAACCGTATCAAAATCCAAAAATCACAAAAAAAGCTATTTCGGAGGGTCAAGTTTTAATGGGCATATCTCTTAGCACACAAAGAATTGTATGTCCATGACCAACCAACTTAAAGCTCTTTAAATTAGCTTCCCAATGCAATTAATTTCACCTCAATCTCAGTTTGGATGAAGTATTTATGCCCATTTTCATAGAACTTATTTGTGCGGAAAATGCAATTTCCAGAGAGAAATCTGCCTTACTTCTGCGACGCGTCCCTATTATTTTTGGTGCCTGTTTTAATATTTTCGGACCAAGACTTTTTAAGTATTGAGCCTAAGGGTTCCCATACTTGAAAATACCTATACTTTGTCTTATTTCACCCTCATATCATCCTAAACATTCCCCAATACTCACTCAAACACTTAGACTCATATTTCACCCTAAATTCAAGTCCCAAACTCAAGACTAATCTTAAGGATCTCAATCAAGCTTCAAGTCTCCATATCCAATCCTCTTCAAGGGTTCTCCAAAGTCAAGGTATGTGGTGTTAAACCATTGGGATCTTTCACCCATGCTTCCTAAGCCTCCTTTTTACTAAAATAGTATAATTTAAAGTTAATTTTATATGTGAGTCTTGTATATTAAAACATTTACTGAACAACAATTTGAGTTCATGAAAGTATGGTTGTTTTAGCATGTTTTTAGCTCTAAATCTTGGATCTAATGTTGGAATTGATGAGGGGTTTTGATTTGAATATCTTAGGAGTATTGAAAGGTGTGGATTGACGGTTTTACAACAAATTTTATTGCATGATTTCATCTCTAAATTGCATGGTCTTTTACCCCAATTACACACCCACCAAGTGTTTGATAAATGTCCGGTTATGATTTCTTGAGGAATTGAAGGTCCAATACATGTCTTATAAGTTGAATGACTATATGATCATGAAATGAGCTTATGTATATGATGAATCATATATAAATTGTTACACTAGTGTGATGGGTGCTATCATTACTAACCTTGATGAGGGGTTTGTACCTTACACACTAGGGTGATAGGTTCTATCATCACTAACCTACCGAGGGGTTTGTACTTTGGAAATATAGAACACTAGGGTGATGGGTTCTATCATCACTAACCTTAATGAGGGGTTTGTACCTCTCACACTAGGGTGATTGTTGCTATTATCAGGGTGCTATCATCACTAACCTACCAAGGGGTTTGTACTTTGGAAATCTAGCACACTATGGTGATAGGTGCTATCATCACTAACCTTGATGAGGGTTTTGTACCACACACACAAGGGTGATGGGTGCTATCATCACTAACCTTGATGAGGGGTTTGTACCTCACACACTAAGGTGATGGGTGCTATCATC
>JAOTQJ010112292.1:0-11014 GCA_025642045.1 Solanum sejunctum | reverse complement strand
GTGACCACCAAAAGAACCATCTCAAAAGTAATTGAAAGATAAAGTATACAGTTTTGATAGGTGGTAGCCCGAGGGGGGTAGAAGTAACACCTGGCCAGGGTTGATCCTATCACGGGTGATAGCCCAAGGGGGTTAGGGAATAACCTAGAAAAGGGACGATCTTGATATCCCGAGGGTTGGAAGAATCACCAAGCCAGGGAAACATCTTATTATGGGGGGTATCCCCAGGGGTTAAGGAAGAACCTAGCGAGGGATGAACCCGATACAGTTTACCACTGATCAGTTGGCCATTTGTATTACAGTTGTGCACAGATTTTACAGTATAGATTCAATAGTAAAGGTAAAGCAATATAAAGCACATAAAGTACATGATCCCATGGTATAACTAAAGTGGTCTTTTATGCTACACTAGTGTACAGTTTCACTTGAGTTGTTATATCATATACAGTATTTCCTGCCTTACATACTTCGTACATTACCTCGTACTAACGCCTATTATTGGGGATTTACATTTCATGCTATAGGTATAGGTGCTGGTAGATCTCCCCAGTAGCAGTACAGGATATTCAACTGTTGTCACCAAGCTCTAGGTTGCTTTGGGGCTTTGCACATGTCTAGAGCTTACATGTTTTTATTACATAGTTTGTTGAGGAGGGGCCTGTCTTGACCCTTATCAGATGTTTTTCTTTATTTAGAGGCTTTGTATACTATGTAAAGTAAAGTTTGGTCAAGTCTCGTATCATAAATACCATCGCCCCAACGGCCTAGTCGTATACATTTCCTTTTGGCTTGTTATCACTATTTATCTTCTTAATGGCATGTCAAACATAGAAACCCCTTATAATATGTATAGAAAGCATATAGTTATAGGTTGATTCTCCCGAGCCTTACTAGCAACAGGTGCCAGTCCGCCCTACAGGACTTTGGGGCATGATAATTTTCGGGCAGTTTTTGGGGCTGTTTCAAACCCAATTTCTCAAGTCATCCATATTAGGAACAAATCAATCTATCTTGATACCTAGGGGCACCATCTCCCTCTTGTGAGAAAACCTACACCTTTCTAATGCTCACCAAAGCCTTCCATTCTAACAAAGATGGATCAAGATCTTGGTTTGCTTTTGCCTCATTAACCAAGGAAGATTTTTGAACCGTTAACAACTATAATACCACTATTATCCATCTCTTCCAACTTAACCCTTAGTCTAGCCAACCAATGGACCTGCCTAGTCACCCCCTTGCTACCACCATCAATATGAACTGGGCTACCCACGGACAGCCTACTCAAAGAATCAACCATAACGTTAGTCTCATCTAGATGATAATGCACACTCATATTATAATCCTTCAGAAGTTGTAACAACCTTCTTTGTCTCAAGCCAAGATCCTTTGGGTGAACACATATTGCAGACTCTTATGATTAGTAAACACATCATCATGCACCTCATACAAACAAGGACGTCAAATTTTCAGAGTAGTTACCATGGCTTCCAACTCAAGTTCATAGGTAGGATAATCTTTATCATGCATCTTAAATTGTCTAAAAGCATAGACTATCACCTTACCATTTTACACCAACACACAACCCAAACCAATCCTAGTAGCATCACAATACACAACAAATCATTCTAACCCTTCCGTTAGAGACAAGATAGGAGCATACACAAACATATCCTTCAAGGCTTGGAAACTCTTTTCACACTCAATAGTCCACAAAAACTCAGCCTTATTTTGGGTCAACTTAGTCTTAGGAGAAGCAATAGAAAAGAACCCATTCACAAACTCCCGATAGTATCCCACTAAGCCTAAGAAACTACTAATATCCAAGGGAATCAAAGCTCTAGTCCAATTTTTAATCACATCCGTCTTCTGAGGATCCATCTTAATATCATCCTCTGACCCCACATGACCTGTGAAGGTAACCTCCTTTAACCAAAATTCATATTTCTCATACTTAGCACACAACTCCTCTATCCCCAAGATTTGCAACACTACCCCCAAATGGCTCACAAGCTCTAAATACATCAATACTTCATCCTTAGAGTCCACCATAAATATTACAAGGTAGGTATTAACGACCCAATTCATGAGACCTATAGAGATAACCAATGAATAAATCAAACAAAAAGACAACACCCCAAATTAAAAATATCAGCAAGGACATTCACTAACTCATTGATCACCGAAAAGAACTAAACAAAAATAAATTAGGTTCAACATCCCTAACTTTTACAAGATGGTAAATACAATCCTTAGAGATCAATTATTCCTTAAGACAAGAAACGGACTTACCCCTCCACATCCACCTTACAAGCCCCCCCTTAAGGACGGGTTTATTAGGGAAGTGGAATCTAACTCCAAAAGGTATGGCATCTATGCAACTAATATAGCCCACGTATGGCATTAAAATCCACCACATCAAACTAAACAAGGCACAAGGCATGAGCTAATGCAATATGAACATCGAATAATACCTATGAACTTTCTAATAGTAGTAGGCTCAACAAAAGGTTAGACTCCAAACATTCACACAATAACTCGAGGCACACTAAAATCCCAATAGTAACAAGAAAGAAACATGAAAGAAATAGTGGCACTCAGACCTATCAATGCAAACATATCAAAGCCAAAGGAAATTTCAACATACCGGTAGCAACATCGGGAGCCTTATCTCTATCTTGCCTACCTTGAAAAGCATAAAATTTAGTATGCAATGACCTTCAACTCTACCTTTGGGTTGAGCATAAGGACAACCGCTAATTTTGTGCCCAAATCTGCCACAACTAAAGCAAGAATTAGATCTCTCCAAACATGGGATACCATGGCCTTTCTTGCCTTTTGACACCTACCACCCCCTTATCACCTCCTTTACTTTTATTGTGTTTATGATGGCAATCCCTTACCTTATGACCCATCTCCCCACAACTATGATAACCATTAGTACCCCTCAAGTATGGGCCATCATGGCCTCTACAACATCTTGGGCACCTTGCATAAGGCCCCACAACAACACTACCTTTGGAACTTACCCCAAAAATGGGCCCTCTTGGCCTCATCACTCCTCCTCTTACCATTTCAAGTCTTGGGGGCACTATCTTGTCGATTGAGCTGGGTTGTCAATTTTGTCACCGCTTTGGTCGATACCTATAGAGTATTGTGAACATCCATATTCGATATATCACTATCTATCTTAAGTAAGAGACATTCTGAAATGCAAAGATTAAATTAAGAAATGATCCTTAGGGGACTTAACTCAAGAATTATAGTCCACATTAAACAACCACGCATAGTAAAAATCTGCTTAGTTGGTATGTAAATCACTACACCTTCAAACCTGAGTTGTTAAGCTCATCTATCAATGATATAGATAGATATCAATCAAATTGTTTGGACTACATGGACCGAGAATAACGCAGCTTAAAAATATAAATGGACTTGCCGTACACATTTTAGGAGGAAGATTGTATGGAGTAAAAAATATAGGCCAGCAAGAATAAGGTGAAGCAGAATTAGAGAACTGTTGAAACCATCTGATCATAAACCCAATTTGATATTTCTAGGCTCTCTAGCAAAGTGGAGATACACATTATCAAAATACTTCCATGCTTATCCGTTGGATGGATGAGACAACACACGCGATGGCCTTCTATATTCACGATGTCATCTCATATGTGGGGTAGACCTCATTGATGCATTACAAATTCTTCATTCTAGGAATAAGAGATAAAT
Source organism: Solanum sejunctum (assembly GCA_025642045.1). Lineage (NCBI taxonomy): Eukaryota > Viridiplantae > Streptophyta > Magnoliopsida > Solanales > Solanaceae > Solanum > Solanum sejunctum. The sequence goes on along the minus strand of JAOTQJ010112292.1, from coordinate 7,288 downwards.
AATGCATCCCCTTAATTAGAACCATATTTCTGTCGGGAGTCCTCGACTTACAATTTTCAAGTCACTATCAGTCTTGTAGTATAACATGCAGGTATTAAGATGGCAATGAATTCTATCATATAACAATCCTAATTTAGAACCAATGTCTTTGCCTTATAGGATTTCTTGGGTATGTCAAATTCAGGATTAACCAACTTATCCAAAAGATCAATCATTCAGTCCACAGCCACATGAGGAATATTTCAATTTGATTTAAAATTCATTAATCTAATGGCTACAGACAAAGCAGAAAGCGGATTCCGTTCACATAATAGATGACTTGCCTTTTCTAATTGTTGATAGAAGTGTCTTGTTTCTTCATTAGGAGCTTTATTAAAATATTGTTCAGGTTCCTTTCGACCTTAAATTCCGAAAGCATTACTAACCATTTCATGAACTCTATAATCTTGAAATCTGTCAAATGATTCCTATGATGTTCTCTAATTGGACCATATCGTAAAAGCATATTGTATTAATCCACATGCATTAAATTATAAAATATACCATTCAGTCCATCTATTTTTCTATGATCTACCCATACAAAATATTTAAATTTAAATCCATTGTGATACAAATGCACCATATCTGTATCTGGACTAAGAATATTTTTGGCACATCCACGCACTGTAAAGACACATGACCAATTCATTAAATATCAGTCAAAGCATGATCGATGAAACTCTAACTCCGTCAATAAATGTAGGTTTCAAGGCATCACCATTTTCACAAGACATGATATATCGACAAATGATGATCCGTCTACAAAAAATATTCAACTTTAATTAATTAGTTCAAGTATGTAAAGTACTTAATTTAAAAATCCTAAAGTTCAAGTTTATTCTAAATTCTGTGTTCAAGTTAACAAGTATGGAAAGTTTAAGTTCTAAATCCTATTCAACTTCAAAGTTCATGAGTTAAAGTTTATTTATTTCCTACAATATAATAATTCAAGTTTTCAAAAGTTGAAGTTATCTAAGTTAAATTGCAAACTTCTAAGTTTCAAGTATAATTAAAGTTCAACTATTTAATGTTGAGAATTTATACAAATTTGAAATAATTTCTAACTACTCACTTTTAAAATTCTAAAGTTATAGCTAATTCTATAATCTAAATTCAAGTTAAAAAGTCCTATAGTTCAAGTTAACAAGTATGTAAAGTTTATGTTTTAATTCTGTTCAAATTCAAAGTTCACAACATAAATCTTATTTATATCCTACAATATAAGAATTCAAGTTTTATAAAGTTCAAAAGTTGGATTTTTCTAGTTAAAAGCAAACTTTCAGATTTCAAGTGTAATTAAAGTTCAACTATTTAATGTAGAGAATTTACACAAATTTGAAGTAATTTCTAAGTACCTAATTTAAAAATCTTAAATTTCAAGTTAATTCTAAATCTAAATTCAAGTTAAAATGTCCTAAAGTTTAACTTAACAAGTATGTAAAGTTTTAGTTCTAAATTTTATTCAAACTAAAAGATCACAACTTAAAGTTTATTTATATCCTATAATATAATAATTCAAGTTTTCTAAACTACAAAAGTTGGATTTTTTTCTAAGTTAAATTGCAAACTTTCAAATTTCAAGTATAATTAAAGTTTAACTATCTAATATTGAGAAGTTATACAAATTTGAAGTAATTTCTAAGTAGTTAATTTAAAAAATCCTAAAGTTGAAGTTAATTCTAAAATCTAAATTCAAGTTAAAGAGTCCTAAAGTTTAACTTAACAATTATGTAAAGTTTAAGTTCTAAATTCTATTATAATTCAAAGTTCACAACTTAAAGTTTATTTATATTCTACAATATAATAATTCAAGTTTTCTAAAGTTCAGGAGTTAGATTTTCTAGGTTAAATTACAAACTTTCAAGTTTTAAGTACAATTAAAGGTTAATTATTTAAAGTTGAAAATTTATACAAATTTGAAGTAATTTCTAAGTACTTAATTAATAATCCTAAAATTAAAGTTCTCAAAACCTAAGTTCAAGTTAGAAAATCCTAAAGGTCAACTATAAAAATATGTAAAGTTCAAGTTCTAAATTATACTCAACTTAAAAGTTCACAACTTAAAGTTTATATATGGACACAAATTAATTCCAACAACTAAACAAAATCAAAGCTAAAGTTAAAATTAATTCCAACAACTAAACTAAGTCAAAGTTAAAGTACAAATTAATTCCAACAACTAAACCAAATCAACTTTAAATGTTGTCAAAAATAGATGGACACAAATTAATCTTGCAAGAAAAATAATTTTGTCATCTATAGGAGCAACTAGTATTGTCAATTATGTCAAACAAACACATTTTCACAAAATTAAATTAAATGTAAATAGCAGATTAATACATATTGATCTTGCAAGAAAATTAATTTTGTCATCTATAGGATCAACTATTGTTGTCAATTATGGTAAACAAACACGTTATGATCACCAAATTAAGAAAACACGTTATGATCACCAAATTAAAGCTAAGTATCAACACTAGATGAATATAAATCGATCTTGCAAGAAAATCAATTTTGTCATCTATAGGATCAACTAGAGTTGTCACTTATACTAAACAAACACATTATGATCACCAAATTAAAGCTAAATGTCACAACCCGAAATATGGGCATGACGGCTCTTGTCTTATCCTACCAATACAAGTCAGCCTACAACCCAACTATAACATTAAAAATGCGAAATTATAATAAAAATGAAAGTTTAACTTAGTGAAACTCCACCAAAACCTAGTTCTCACGTATACAAGCTTCTAATGTATTATAGTAGAATTGAAAAGAAATGCAAATATCAAATGACGTTGTCTCTCGAATAGAATAAAATCATAAATGGGAGTAAGAAGTCAGTTGGGATGGAAATCAGCTACCCCTCTCAATCTCCACAAGAAGCCTCGGACAGGGGAGAGTAGAGAGTATCACGACGATCCGGGATCGAAACCTACAAAATTATTGTAGCAAGAACGGTGAGTACCAAACACATGGTACTCTACAAGTGAACTAATAAACACAAAGTTAAGTAATATAGAATATCGGTACCCCTAACACTCCAACAAAAACCCCCCATAACCCACTCACTACATAAAATACTTAGTAAGGGATAATCCATAACACTTAACAGGTGCAACAGCAAGAACAAGTACACAACCAATCAATAATATCAATAACACACATGAGGACTCAGACCTCCATATCACACTTCTTTTGGGAGATAGATTCTTTGACAATGAGTACATTAGGTTATTTTAATATGTTTTCCTTCATTATTATCGTGCCGAAACGTGGCACCCAATCCAATATTTATGTCGAAACTTTACAGCTGATCCAATATTTGTGTCAGAACGTGACACTGATCCAATATTTGTGTTATAATATGACACCCGATCTAATATTTATGTTGGAACATGACACCCTATCCAATATTTTATAATTCATTATTCTTTATCATTACTTTTCACTTCATTATCAATGTTTCATCAAGCCTTCTTTATTTAAGGCATCACTTTGAGAGTTCAAGTTCAAGATTATAAATGGTTTCCATGGTCTTGGGATTGCTGACCAATCACAACAATATATCAGTCAACCAAATCACAATAATTAAGTATCACTTTGATATCCATAACAAATAATCACAATTTCACATATAATAGACCTCCATCATTAATTTATAAGTCAACTATCAGCATAGGATAACTACCCAATTCAAAATATTTACATCAAAGCCTACATGAATCATTCTCAATACCTCACACAAGAAGTACAAGATTCTATATACTTAACAAAGGTTAAGAAATCCACTTGCCTTATATAAAGTCTCGAATCACGTCAATTCTGAAGTTTTTCCCTTTTCTATGATACTCCAGTTCACCAAAATCTATTTAAATATAGCATCATAATTATATAATGAATCTAACGACACTAAAATTAATTAATTTGGTGAAAAAGAATAAAATTGTCCAAAAATTTTGTTGCCAGAAAATATCATTGGAATCTAAAAATTTTTACATGAAAATGTTCCCCAAGTGATGAGGAATTCAACGGCGAAAACAATTTCAAAAATGGAGCTAATATAAGGAAGAGATTGCATGTTAAAATTTTCGAAATACATTAAAAATGCAGCAGCAAGATCTGCAGATTTTACCTCAAACAAAGCAACAAAGTCAATTTCTAAAGTTCCCAATATGTTTTTCTCGGAAAAATATAAAATTTATCATTTTAAATTGCTCAAATCCCATCAAAATTTAGAGAGAAATCGTTGGTTGAAGTTTAGGGAAAGTTTCAGATCTTCTCTTCTCTTTTTGGAGAAAATCCTCAATCTTTGCAGTTCTTTTAAAGTAGAAGAACTTGGAAGGACATTGATTAAAAGAATTATCTTTGATTATTGAATTCTTGACTTATACTCTTTAAATTTCTTGATGAAGAATTATAATTCTTGAAGAAGAAGAGTCAAGAAATGCTTTCTTTGGATTCTTGAATTTGTTCTCTTGAAACCCTAGGTTATGATTTAAAACCATATTAGAGCTTGATGAATATATGGAGAAATTTGGGTTGGATAGATTGAAATTCATGAAGAATACTTACCTTAAGGAGGAATCTTGGAAGCTAATCCTAACTCGATGATTTTCTTGATGATTCTTTAGCATTTATGTTTAGGAGACAAGGGAGAGGGGTTTGATCATGAATACTGATGTTTTATATATTTTTGATACCATAAATAGATTCTCAAAGGTTTTAGGATAAAAATACTATAAAAATATAAAGAAAAAAAAGGTCATTAACTCATCCAGTGAGGGTCCGCGACGCTCTCCAAGCGCGGACTTTCAAATAGCTCTGCACCTCTTCACTAAAATGGTCATAACTTTCTGCTCTGAACTCCGATTAATATAAAATCAAATGCGTTTGAAAGATAATTCGAATATATTTGATTCGATATATTATGGGTCATCTAAGTCATCATACATTAGGAGGTATGGTCATTTAAAGTTGACCCTTCATACAAAAACTTAGTTGCTAGAAATTCTTTGAACTTTGCTTGATGTAAAAGATCCCTTATGACTCTAAATCACACCTAATATACTTTAAATACTTAGGAATTGAACCTAGCATGTATATACAACTTATAATTCATTAGTTCCCCTAACTTTTATAAAATCATACATTAGAACTACGATATCATATCAGCTCCAACTTTATTCCCATACAAAAAAATTGACTTTAACATCTATGCTCAATTAATAATCCTCAATTAAAATACTATATCATATGAAACATGACTCAGCCTAGCTCTGATGCCAACTTGTCATGACCCAAAATATGGGCGTGACGGCACTTGTCTTATCCTACCAAAACAAGTTAGCCTACAACTCAACTATAATATTAAAAATGTAGAACTATAATAAAAATAAAAGTTCAACTTAGTGAAACTCCCCCAAAACTTGGTTGTCACATGCACAAGCTTCTAATGTATTATAGTAGAATCAAAAAGAAATGCAAATATCAAATGATGTTATCTGTCGAATAGAACAAAATCATAAATGGGAGTAAGAAGTCAGTTGGGATGGCAATCAGCTACCCTTGCAATCTCCACAAGACACCTCGAACAAGGGAGAGTAGAGAGTATCACGATGATCCGGGCTCATAACCTATAAAATTGTTGCAACAAGGGGGGTGAGTGCCAAACATATAGTACTCCGCAAGTGAACTAATAAACATAAAGTTAAGTAATATAGAATATCAATACCCCTAACACTCCAACCAAAACCCCACAACCAACTCACTACATAAAATAATTAGCAAGGGATAATCCATAACACTTAACAGGTAGCAATCGCAAGAACAAGTACACAACCAATCAACGATATCAATAACATGAGGACTTAGGCCTCCATATCACACTTCTTTTGGGAGATAGGTTCTTTGACATTGAGTACATTAAGTTATTTTAATATGTTTTCCTTTATTATTATCGTGCCAAAACGTGGCACCTGATCTAATATTTGTGTCAGAACGTGACACCCGATCCAATATTTATGTCAGAATGTGACACCCGATCCAATATTTATGTCGAAATATGACACCTAATCCAATATTTGTGTCAGAACGTGACACTCAATCCAATATTTGGGTTGGAACGTGACACCCAGTCTAATATTTTTATCAAAACATTACACCTGATCCACTATTTATGTTGGAATATGGCACCCGATCCAATATTTTATAATTCACTATTCTTTATCATTACTTCTCATTTCATTATCAATATATCATCAAGCATTCTTTATTCATGGCATCAGTTTGAGAGTCCAAGTTCAAGATTATAAATGGTTTCCATGGTCTTGGGATTGCAGACCAATCACAATAATATATCAGTCAAACAAATCATAACAATTAAGTATCACTTCGATATTAATAACAAATAATCACTATTTCACATATAATAGACCTCAATCATTAATTCGCAAGTCAACTATCAGCATAGGATAACTACCCAATTCAAAATATTTCCATCAAAGCCTACATGAATCATTCTCAACACCTCACACAAGAAGTACGAGATTCTATATACTTAACAAAGGTGAAGAAATCCACTTGCCTTATATAAAGTCTCAAATCACGTCAATTCTGAAGTTTTTCCCTTTTCTATGACACTCCAGTTCACTAAAATCTATTCAAATATAGCATCATAATTGTATAATGAGTCTAATGACACTAAAATCAATTAATTCGGTGAAAGGGGTAAAATGGTCCAAAATGTTCGTCGGCGGAAAATATCATTGGAATCTAAAATTTTGTATATGAAAATATTTCCCAAGTGATAAGTAATTCAAGGGAGAAAATCATTTCAAAGATAGGGCTAATATAAGGAAGAGATTGCATGTTAAAGTTTTCAAAATATATTAAAAATATAGCAGCAAGATCTGCAAATTTTACCTCAAATGAAATAACAAAGTCAATTTCTGAAGTTCCGAGTGCGTTCTCCTCGAAAAATGTACAATCTAACCTTTTGAATCACTCAAATTCAATCAAAATTTAGAGAGAAATCTTTGATTGAAGTTTAGGGAAAGTTTCCGATCTTCTCTTCTCTTTCTTGGAGAAAATCCTAAATCTTCGCAGTTCTTTTAAAGTGAAAGAACTTGGAAGGACATTGATTTGAAGAATTATCTTTGATTCTTGAATTATTGACTTAGACTCTTTAGAGTTCTTGATGAAGAATCATAATTCTTGAAGAAGAAGAGTCAAGAAATCCTTTCTTGGG